>JAOXYA010263131.1:0-19366 GCA_028565675.1 Sorex palustris | reverse complement strand
GGTGGTGGTTGTGACCCCCGCCTACTGGAATTTGGAGGATCTGGGTAGAGGATGCTCGGCCCAAATCCGAGTAGGCTACTACAAAAATTAACTGATTATTATTACGGGAATCGAGAAACGGTGATTTGGAGTCACCCTTAGAGATTACTTACATAGTGGCCTTCTTGGATGTGCAGGAATGTGGTACAGGGTTTCGAACTTTACTCCGTGGAAAGCAGGTGCCTTACCTTCTGCAACATAGCTCTAGCCCAAATAGTTCAGTTAATTTCATTTGCTTGTTTGATATTTCTGAAATATCGGAAACTATCAGACACCTCACAGTGTTCAATGAATCACGTATGCTGCTGGGGTCAAACAGTGCTGGCAGGTGTGGTCAAACCACTCAGCCTGTTTTCCTTGTATCTCTCCAGCCTGGGTCTCGCTCTGTAAAAGAGCAACACGTCTTGAGGCCTTTGTGTTTCTGCGTATCTCCATAATGAATCCCTTTTTATTGTTGACTAGTATTCCATTTATTTAAATGGCATTTTTCTTGGTTCTGTTGTTTTCCATTCCCATTGTTAGTCTTGGAGAGACCAGTTGTCCCATAGCTTCAGGATTAGGATACCCTTCCTTTAATATTAAACAGGGAAGTGTTTCTATGAGTGTCTCATTGGCATTTGTTTTGTGTTTATCGAATGACCTGCAGTATTATTCTTTCTGTCTAATATCTTCTGGATCTTATATCCCCAAACATCACAAAACATTTTGTTTCCAGAGACTTTCTGAGGAGTCCATTAGATTTTTCTTCAAAGGTGATAATGATAAAACGTTATTCAATTTTGTAGGATTTCCTTTTATATTTTTTTTTGCCTTTTGCACCAGCTACTATGTCTAGATCAGAGTGGAAGTGGAGAGTGTCACATTCTTGGTTTGGGTCGTACCGTACGAGAGAAGTTTCCAGTCTTCTCCACTGCATACGTTGTCAGCTGTGGGTTGGTCATAGTGACCTTTGCTGGTTCAATCTTCATCCCAAATTTCTCAATCCCTTAGAATTTGCAGCCCCAAATGTGGTCACTCTTCATACACAGTCTTTGTTAACTTCAATAGAACGTGTGTTCTGCTATTGCTTGTTTAAGAGTGTCAGGCTGGATGTTAGTGTGATTCAAATGTTTCTCCTCCTTTCTGAATTTTTGCAGTCCAGTCTAAAATCAGGGAGAGAGTCCAACATTTTACTCTGGATTGGTAGGCGATGTTTCCCTGCCTTTGAAAGCAGGGAACCTTCTCCTGTATTTATTAAACCTGTCATCAGTCACATCAGCTTTTGAAATTCTGTTATCCTCTTGTATTGATCTCTTTTCCAATAATGACACTTTTGGTTTCTGGCTCATATTAATTATTATTATTGTTGTTGTTTGGGGTCCTCAGATAAAAGGTACTCAGAGCTTACCCCTTGCTCTGTGCTGAGGAACCACTCTTGTCCGGACTCAGGAGAGCATATGTGGTTCATATTAAGTCTGTGTGATATAAGCAGGACAAGAGCCCTGGGGCTGTACTATCTCTCCAGTCCTAGCTGTGTACTTTATTGCCCCATTTTACATTTTTATTTTCTCTTTAAATATATTTATTTTAAAGACCTTCAATAGTGATAAAATATATTTATGCGCAGTTATCAGTTATAGCCTCTCCATTCCGTTTTTTGGTCCATTATGTCTCTCTTGGTTATTTTCTTTCTACTAAAATCTCTTATTTAACATAACTTATACTTTAGATCTATTGATAATGAATTTTTAAAACTAATTGAGTCTTACATTATCTTTATTTTATCATTGAGCTTGGCTGTCATTTTCCTCAAGATGTTGCTCATTTTTAAGTACTTTAGAAATGTAGGGCTCCTGGCCTGAGTAGTGTCAGGGCAAATCATCTTTCTCCTTTTTTTCTCCCTTTAATTTTTCTTTAATCTTTCCTCCTTTAGCTCTTTTCTTCTCTGGAATTCAAGCAACTTGTATTGAAATTCTTAGCTTAATTTCCTTCCTATCCCCTTTGTTTGGATTTAACTGGTTTGTTTTGTTGGTTTATCATTTTTATTGAGTTCTTTTTTTTCTTTTTGGGTCACACCCAGCAATGCTCAGAGGTTACTCCTGGCTCTGCATTCAGGAATTTCTCCTGGAGGTACTGGGGGACCTTATGGGATGCTGGGGATTGAACCAGGGTTGGCTACATGCAAGGTAAATGCCCTACACTCTGTACATTTCTCCAGCCCAGTTTTATTAAGTTTTAAATAAAGAAGACTAGTTAGAGAGATAGTTCCAGGGGTTAGTTAATGTGCTTGCCTTGCAGCTGGACAAGTCACTCACTGGCACCACATATGGTTTGATAAGCACTGTCGGAAGAGTAATCTCTGAGCCGGGAGTAAATTCTACATGACACAGCTATAGCTCAAAAATTAAGAAAAACAATCAAAATTCCATTTGAATCATGGTATTTTTCTGCTCTTTCCTTCTTTGTGACCCTAATTATATGTGAATCTGAAACACCAGGTATGCAATTTGACTTTTAATTTTGTATTGAGCAAACATGGGTCTACCTGCTGTATTTGTTTCAGCGGTGAAATTTTTCACATCCTTTCAGTCTCTGTAGCCACACCGCACTGGCCGCCCAAGTCCCAGGGTCCCTCTGCTGCCGTCCATTGGGTCCTCCCTGGCCTCCGGCTCCTCCTGCCCACACCTGCTTCTGCCCACTCAGCTAGTTCAATTCTGCAGGCCCAGTTCAAGACTTCTTTATCGGTTGGCCGGTTTCATTTGTTTTGTTCCATTCCTCTGCTTTTCTATTCCCCACGTGTGAATAAGGTCATCTGCTGTTTGTTTTTGCCTCTGACTTCTTTCACACGGGGAAACTCTGTCTGGTCCCTTTCACGGTGTGGTAAAAGGCAAGTTTTCATCTTAGAAGAGCCCTGAAATGTTCCATTGTGAAGACACATCCCGAGATCCCATCTCTATCCGTTATGGGATGCTGGACACTCACTCTGTTTGTGCACCCATGCTTGCCTAATAATGCCGCAGCCAGCCTTCCTGAACCTGTTTTATTCCAGTCTGCGAGTTGTCTGGCAGAAACTCAAACACGGTGTTGAGTGGGAACTGTGATTTAGGGCATGGGGACCTGAAGTGGCTGGGCTCAAATTCAGGGTCTTTTTGTTTTGTTTTAATAAGTTTTCTTGGATCACTGTGAGATCCCTTGTATCACTTGTCATCCTGTTGCTCACTGATTTGCTCAAGTGGGCACCGGTAGCGTCCCCATTCATCCCTGTCCCATGTTAGTGTAGCCCAATGGCGTCTGCTCGCTCTAGGAACACGAAGAGCCTCAAACCATTCATTCAGGGTCTTGACAAAGAAGTCGGACCGTCCGTGAGATACAGTTACAAATTTGCATGGTCAGATCTCAGTCACACAATGCTCGAGTACCCATCCCTCTACCGGGGCACGTTTTCCACTGGCAATGTCCTCAGTGAACCACCTGCCACTCCCACTTCACCCCACTCCCTGTCTTTGTCACAGGTACCATCCTTCTTACTCTCTCTCTAATTTGGGGCATTATGATTTGCAATGCGGATACTGAGAGGCCATCGTGTTTGGTCCTTGGTCTACTTTCAGCACACATCTCCCATCTTGGGCGATCCCTCCAAGCATCATTGACTTAGCGATCCCTTCTCCAACCCAGCTGCCTTTTCCCCCAGCAGGTGGGACCGGCTTCTAAACCGTGGTGTGATCCTCCTGGCCTTTATCTCTACTGTCCTTAGATGTTGGTCTCCTATTATTCTACTTTATATTCAAATTCAGGGTCTTGACATGTTGGATAGGTGGCGTGTGACTTGAACTGTTGCCCTGTGCCTCTTTGTTAATGTTTTTTTGCTCTCTGGGTGGGTTTGCAGGAGAGAAGTTGCCGCCACAAGTTGTCCGTCCCTTTGCTGGGTCTGAGGAATCTAAATGCGCCTTTTCCGGTGAGGTTGAGCTAATGTGTCTTATCCACAGTGCGCTAGTGTTTCCATTTCTGTCTCCCCTGTCATGCCAACACACTATTTCTGGTATTATTGCTCTAGGTCGTTCTCACGGGTATAGGTAATATCTCAGTGTAATTTTGATTTGCTTTTCCTGATGATGATAAATCGTTTTTTTTTCAGGGTGGGAGACTGGGAACCCAGAGGTGCTCAGTGTTAATTTTGACCCTGCATTCAAGGATCATTTCTGGCACTTTGGGAGGACTGCATGGGGTAATGGGGTGTCAGTAATTGAACCAGGGTCTGCCACATGCAAGACCTGCCCAATAAATCGAATTGTATCTTGTGCTTGTTGACTCTGAATATGACATATTTGGTGAAGTGTCCAATAGACACACTCATATTTTGGGTGCAGTTATTAACTTATCTGACCATGATGGTCTAGAATAATTATAATAGGATATTAATGCAAGTGAAATTATATGTCTGAGAGCTAAGTTTTAGTATAACAATAAATGGCCTTTACAACGAGCAGCCATCGCCCCCCCCAACCCAGCTCAGCTGGCATCCAAGTACCACTGTCTTGTCAGCTCACAGAGTGGTCTAGGCCGACCATGTCCATGGTTGTGGGGTCTGGGTGTTGCTGTATGGTGACATCTTCATGAACCTGGGCTGAGATGTGTGCCCGTGAGGAACGCAGGCCCTCAGGTGTGAAAGATTGTGCTCAGTAGTTGCAGGGCAATTCCCCAATCCTCGATAGAGGTCCTCACATATTAAAGACCTATTTTTAAAAACAGCATATACAAAACTACTGTTTTATCTAAGTGCTAGAAAATTTTCCCAGTTAATGATCATTCAAAATTTGCTAGTGCAAAATGTTGAAAAATTTTAAATGCATAAATGAAGTCTTTTCACAATGGAATATTGTTTTCTAGTCTACAGAAGCTAATTAATATTTAATTTGGGGGTTGCACCATACCTGGTAGAGCTATGACTTCCATTCCAGCTCTTACAAATCACTCTTCCGGGGCTTTGGGTATAGCTCCACCCATAAGCAATACTTTTATAAAGCTTGGATGATTTGAAGAATATTAAATGAGGAGTGTTCATTTAAAACTTAAATCGAAGGGTGACACCTGCAGATATGTATATATATATATATATAACGATAAGTCGAATACATATTTGACTTATCACAGAGACAGAGAAACGAAGGAGTGAAGGAAGAATTAGGGAAGAGGCTTTGGGAAAGAGATTGAGTATTTATTATTCTAAAAATCTAACCATCTTGCAGATATGGAAAATGTTTTTGTCATAATGCACCAACTCAAGCTACTGGGGACTATCAAACACAGCAGCTTCCAAAACATATGACTTTTCTGCTTGGCTACTATATTCATTTCCCTATACTCAAAAAATCCACAAGTTCTTATCTGAGTCTCACCTCGTTATCCATAGAGTCGGTGTCTGAAGCTAATATCATATTGTTTAGTTTAGAATAAAAATAAAAGCATGTATTTTCAGTGTGAACTCAGAGTTTCCCGTGACCCAGTTTTTGGATTGTTGGTTCTCGAGCTCTGCCAGTGCCTGCTGGGCCCAGCGCTGCGCGCTTGAGTGTGTTATTTTATACTCAATCCCTTTAGTGCGTGAACCCGTGCGGCATCTCATCCTTCACTCTCACCCTGAGGAGAGCTCAGGCAGGGGACGGGGCTGTTTATTTTGTAAGTGCTAGAAGTGCCCCGAACTGTACTTGGCTGTTTATATACTGGAATTTTAAGAAAATAGACATGTATAAGAATTTTAAACACTTTTATCATTTTGCATTTTTTTAAATTTTAAAATAGCTTGACACTTTTTTTCTTTGAAGTAAAGTGAGTCAGTGAGGATGGTAGACATATAGAAAGCATGCATCTGGTAGAACGGAATTCTTAGCATGAATTAGTCCTTTTCTGGCAGAGAGGGGGCTGTAGCCAACAGTGCTCGGGGGCCGTGTGGGACCAGAGCCGACCTCAGGGTTCAAGAAGCAAAGCGCGTGTTCCAGCCCTTTGAGCCGAGAGATGAAGAACCGAGAACTGATCCTTAAAAGAAAAAGTTTCACGGAGAAGGAGTACGTAGTCAAGAAGTCCTGGTGGTCCCAATGATGGCTCTTGGTGGCTGAGCTCAGGCTGTGTCAAGAGGTCCAGCCCCCATCCCTGGTAGCTGGAGTCCCCTGAGACCACCGAGAGCGATTCCCGAGCACGGTTCCAGGATTAGAACCTGAGTCCTGCCACGTTGGTCCATAAACAAAACAAAACAAAACAAAACTGAATTAGGTTTGCACTACATTGCTGCAGAAGGAAATGAGCAAGTGCCATGAAAATAATCAAAATATCACTTGTAAATGCCTCTCAGTGAATCTAATTAGCATAGCGATCTGTCTGTTACTGTAATAGCCTCATCCTGAGCTTTCATTCCTGTGACCTTTCCCTTTTCTTGGGGGCCTTGCTGTCTCTAACCTTTACACCCAAGTTAAGCACCTACCTGAAATCTAACCCATAGCTTTTCAGAGTTTACCAATGGGAAATCTTTTTTTTGTAGGCTGTTGGAAGGAATATGCCTGCCCTAAACAAGTGCCTCTATACCTCTGCTAGACAAATCTTCTTGTTTGTAAATTTTCCCCAAGAGCCTTTGATTTTTTTTATTTCTATAAAATTATAGTTTAGGACTATGGAACCCTGCTCCTCTGCCTAAAGTTCCTTTGAAGACGGTCCCGAAGGGATAATATGGTGGGTAGGGACTTGCCTGCACATAGCCTCCCTTACTTTGTGCCATCTTCTGCATCCCTTGAGCACCTCCAAGAGGGATTCCGGAGCACAGAGCAAAGGGTAACCCCTAAGCATTGTTAGGTGTGCCCCCTATCGTGCTCCATAGCCACAAACAATTGTCGGCGTCAAACTTGATCAATTAATTCGATCTTTGCTTTTTATTATCAAGCATAAGCCTCACTTAGCATTACAATCATTTCATTTTTCCAAATTATTTTGGCCACAACTATTGTCCTTAGACCTTCTGGTTCCAATTGTTAAAAGCCTAGTCATCACGTTGGCTAATGAACCATAGGGTTGAAATATGTTTGGGAGGAAGGAACTAGGACAAAATGATCATTTTAGCGAAGGGTTATTACTGTGACTGCAGAAGGCTGAAAATATATTTAACCAAAAGCTTTGAGGACCTGGAGAGATGGACAGAGGGTAAAGGCACTTACCTTGCACATCACTGACCCTCCACCCCATATGGGTCTTAGAGCCTTGACAGGATTGATCCCTGAGTGCAGAGCCAGGAGTCAGCCCTGACCACTGAGGCCTGTGGCCCAGTTCCTCCCAGTCGTTGCCCAGCCAAACATAAAAAAAAAGGAGATTAAAGGATAAAAGGTATGGGCTCTGGGGTCCTTGGGTTGGAACTGAAATTATGTGCACAGGAAACCATCATCATCAGTATTGTAAATCATAATGCCTCAATCAATAAAAAGAATTAACAGGGATATAATTGTCCTGAACTATGAATAACTGACAAAAGAGAGGTGTGTTTCGTTGCGTCGTGAGTATCCAAAGAAGTAAAATGCAGAAGAAATTCATGTTTCCTTACATCTCACTCTTTTTAACTTTCCTAATAGAAATTGCCTTTTAACATAAATAGAATGTGAACATCAGGAATCATTTTTTCATTATTTATTTTTTATGATATACTTTATTACTGTTTAGTTACTTGGTATTCTGTGTTTCATTTTAATACAAGATTATTGTCACTGATTTGTTTCTTGGCTTTGGGCGCATCTCTGGCCGTGTCCAGGGGCTGCTCATGGCTCTGTGTACGGACTCATTGCTGAGGGTGACCAGGGCACTGTGCTGTGCTCAGAGCAAATCCTTCCTCCAATATGGGAAGTAGGTGCTCAGAAAACTGAGCTCTCTCTAATCGGATACGACTGCTTTTCAAGAATAAAAATGAGAAAGCTTCAGAATCCAAACGGGACAAATTGGAGTGGACATTGGATGGGGAAGCCCCTGTTTTTGTGGTTTTCTGGCACACCAGGGGATCTTGGTGACTGCTCCCAGCTCTGTGCTCAGCTCTCTCTCCTGCCGGTCCTCCAAAGCACGTGTGCTGTGGCTTTGAACCAGGTGGGCTGGTGTGGAAAACACGTTCTCATCCCTTTGAGCTGTCTCTCCGGCCAAAGAAGCTCTATTCTTGGCATAGCTTCACTGACATGTGATGAACATATACATTTGTAATTATTGAAGTTGTTCGACTTGTTTTGTAATCTTTGTGCAATGTGAGCTAGTGGGTGCACTGTAGCACTGTCCTCCCGTTGTTCATCGATTTGCTCAAGCGGAGCCTGGTAACGTTTCCATCGTGAGTGCAGTGAGGCTAATTAAGTGCCCACTGCTTCCGCATCAGGACCATTTTGTTTGTGATGACAAGAACTGAGATCTTGATTCTGAAAAACGTTCAAGGTACTATGCAGTATTGTTTGATGCTATCAGCACAGCGATATCTCAGCTGTGTAGAACTGACTGCCATCATGGAACCAAAACCGTCTCCCTTTAGCCAACCCCTGTGCATTTCCCCCTCAACTCTACCTCTCACTACCCCTGTAAACTTGGTCATTACAAATCTCACATGTACGTGATGCTTACAGTTACATCTTAGTTGTCACAAATGACTGAATTTCCTTTATTTTTATGGTTGGGTAGTACTCTGGTGCATAGTCTTTCTTCATCTAGTAGAAGAAATTTAGGTTGTTTTATATGTTAATGGTATTGGGGATAATGCTTCAATGAGCATGTGAATGATGGTATCTCTTGGAGATTCTAATTGAACGTACCTTGGATATATGCCCTGTATACTGATCATCTGGGGCTGGAGCGATAGCACAGCGGTAGGGCGTTTGCCTTGCGCACAGCTGATCCTGGTTTGATTCCTCCGCCCCTCTTGGAGAGCCTGGCAAGCTACCGAGAGTATCTCGCCCGCATGGCAGAGCCTGGAAAGCTACCCGTGACATATTCGATATGCCAAACACAGTAAAAACAAAGTCTCCAATGGAGATATTACTGGGCCCGCTTGAGAAAATTGATGAACAACGGGAAGACAGTGACAGTGATACTGATCATCTGGGCATGATTTTTTTTCTCGTTTTTTATAGTGAACTTGTGAAGTTACATTTCTACAGTGTCATACTTTCTATTCTGTTCAAGTCTTCACCAACACTTGTTGTCTTTTATCCCTTTGATAATAGCCATCATAATAGATGAGAAGTGACCTCACAGAAGCATCTATTTAAATAATTCGCCTGGTTTTTAATTCATATTTTGATACTGATTTTTAGAAAATTTTATTTTGATATTTTTAGATATTATCCCCTTATCAATGGTTGATAAATATATTTTCTTACTCTTCAGATTGAGGGCTGGAGTGATAGCACAGTGGGTAGGGCGGTTGCCTTACATGCAGCCAACACGGCCGACCGGAGTTCGATTCCTCCGCCCCTCTCGTAGAGCCTGGCAAGCTACCGAGAGTATCTCACCCGCACAGCAGAGCCTGGCAAGCTCCCCGTGACATAGTCGATATGCCAAACACAGTAACAGCAAGTCTCATGATGGAGACGTTACTGGGCCCGCTTGAGCAAATCTATGAACAACGGGAGGACTGTGACCATGACTCTTCAGATTGAATTTTTAATGTTGATTGTTTACTTCTGTCTCTTCTTCTATAACTTGTCTTTCTCAAAATATAGGTTTGTAGTTATTGCAGATATCAAATTGCGTGTTTGAAACATCTCCGTGGCTTTACTAGGTAACTCGTGTTCTCGTGATATTCACAGTATAGTGCTCATATTACCTCATTTTCCTCTTTATGAGATCACAACTTATAAACTACGAATAGGTCTTGTTAAATGTCCAGGAAGATTGGGGACTGGAGTGACAGTAATGCAGGCAGGGCACTGGAAGGCCATGTAGCCAACCCAAATTTGCTCCTGGGCATCCAGGAGGTTTCCTGAGACCCGCCAGGAGTGCTCCCTAAGCGATTGGAGTTCTGAGAACCACTGGCTCTGACCTAAATAGACAAACAAGAAGAAAAAAAATCACCAAAACAAACAAGCAAAAAAAAAAATCAACAGAAAATTGGGAAGTGCATTTCCTTGCAAAACCTGTGCGTTTTTTTCATTTTCTGTGTTTGCTTGTGAAGTAGTGACCCATTTGAAGGCTTTTGAGAACAGAAGTGCATCTCTGCCAGTACTGGCGTTGGGGAATCTGAAGCCCAAATCGAGGCAGCTCCCAGGGCTGGGGAGAGAAGCCTGTTCCTCGCTCTTTCGGCTTCTGATGCCTTCCCTCGGATTCTTCATTTCCACCTGCCTCTCTTTCATCCATCGCCACCTCTGCTCTTACCTTGTCTGCTCCCCTCTGGACGCCCTCAAGCCTTTCTCTGCTTCTCTGATAAGGACAATTATCGGAAACTTCTACTTGATGATCAAGGATAGTTGAAATATCTACTTGATGATCAACCATCCTTCTAAGATTCTTAACTTAATTACACTTACAAAGACTCTTTCTTAAAAGCAATATATTCAGGTTGCAGGGATGAAAGCGTGAGCTGGGCTTTGGGGAATCCAGACTTTCTCTGTGGTCCTACTTCTGAGCTTCCTGCAGAAACTGCGATTCCATCAGCCCGCAGTGCTTTCAGCTCGTCCGTTGATCTGTGCCCCATTACCTCACTGTCGAGCTTAGAAAATGTCAGCTTTCACCGTTGCCAACGTCCCCTTCGTATTCCATTTATCATCTAATCCTTCTTGCTTTTATCTGATTTGCTGAGGTCCTGGTGAGGTATGATAAAAAAGGGAGGCTGTACTAATTGATGTCCAAGCAGCAGAATCACTTCTCAATGCAGTTAAAGTTCTGAAGTTAATGGATGGGTTTAATGCACAAGCCTAAGAATAGAAAACCCAAAGAACAGCTGCTATTAGCTAAGTAAGTACACACCGTTTAAGGGTAAATTGACTCAGAGGTCTTGAGAAAATTGTATATAGTCCTTCTTTTGAAATGTCATTACAATCTTACATTTTCCTTTTTGTCCAATATTATATTCCTGATCTTTCTGAATCAGTCTTACCTTTTGTTCTTAGACCAAGAATGGAAAGAATGGACGTATTATCTTTTGATTTCTCTAGGAGGAGTGCTGGTGCACTGGAATAGTAAGAGCAACTAGGTGGAAATTATAAGCAGTGTTCATTCTGTTCACCAAAAGCTCTAAGGAAGAGACACTGGACAGGTTGTCCGGAATCCTGTTACAGTGCTCTTAGATAATTGAATTCTTTAAAAGTTTCAGGAAATCAAGGTTTTTTTTTTACAGGATATTAAATGAATTAAGTTAAACTATACACTGAGTCCTGGTACAGTGCTCTTAAGATAATGGAAAATCAAGATTTAAACATGATGCTAAATTGTATGTTTTAGGTCTTCAGATTTTAGCTTTTTTAGACTAGGATTGGGCTGGAGTGATAGCACAGCATGTAGGGAATTTTGGCCTTGCACGCGGCTGACCCAAGTTCAATTCATCCGTCCCTCTCACAGATACTCCTGGCAAGCTATGGAGAGTATCCCGCCTGCATGGCAAAGCCTAAAAAACTCCCCATGGGGTATTCGATATAACAAAACCAGTAACAACAAGTCTCACTGTGGAGACGTCACCGGTGCCCGCTCGAGCAAATAGATGAAGAACGAGTGGGGAGTGCTAACAGTGCTACTTGTTCTGTTAGTTTGGGCCATGACCCAGCAATTATTAGAGCTTACTCCTTGTTCTGTGCTCAGGGATTACTCCAGGCAGCAAGGATGGGACCATATGGGGTGCTCGGGATCGAACTAGGGTTGACCGCAAGGTAAGTGTCCTGCCAGCTGCACTATCTTCCAGGTACCTTCTCCGGTAGCTTACATACCACTCAGATCTGGATAGAAATTGCTTAATTATCCTTTATATAAGAGAAATATTCAGGTCAGAATCAGAGTTGTGTTTCCAGTTGTTTGGTCTCGACAGAATAAAGTCTCTTTTAAGTCATATTCCAGAGCAGATTGTCGCCCTGCATTTTTTCTAAGAGACTCCAGAGACGGAGAGCGTAAGAACCTGTATGGATGGAGTATTGGCTAATAAATGAACTCTTTATATCCTGCACTTGACTTAAATAATGGAACCAGTAATTAAATATTCACCATTAATTCCAAACTCCAAATTTATAGCTAGTTTCGAATTCTATGCCTTGTTACTTTTGAAAACATTTTCTGGTTATAATAGTAAAATATATGAAATATAAATTAGAAAAAAAATGAAAAGGTATCTTAACCATGAAATTGAGCCTTCAGGAAATACTTTGATAGGCCATATTAGACATGTCTATCTATGCACATGTATATTTTTATGGACATAGTTACAAACACACTTTATAATCACCGTAGGAAGTTTTATATAAGATAGAAGTTGAGTTTTTCCATTTTTGTATCGTTTTATTTTGAGGCCATGTAGGTGCAATTATTTTATCAAGACTAAGTTAATACTGATGTCAGCGGCAAAGCTTCTGCTTCTGCTATATAACTGTTACTGGTTTCATCAAGGTGAAAGTCTTGGCTCTGTGACACCAACGTGGATTTTAAGACACAGTCTAATTTCTAAATGATGTTCACAAACTGGTGTCAAATGATTGGAGGGTAGATTGGAGAAGAATTAAAAGTGTGCATTGGTTTGCAAAACTATGGTCAGAATTATCAAAGTCTTATCCAGTGTCAGGGAAACTTCTCATGAAACTGCAGGTGCAGAGAGATAAATAGACCTCAGAAAAAATACATATGCTCTGTAGAACATTAATTCTAGGTTCTCCGTAATAGTGAATTTGGTGGACAACTGACACTGCTACAGATTAACTTAAATCTTTTAGAAAAATTCAAGAAACTGAAAACTGTGTGGGTGGGAATGCATTATTGCTAAATACCGCTAAAGTTTATTAACTATCATATTTTTATGTGAAAGATGATTAAACTCTGTAAATTATGTTGAATAATCTCCATAGGAGATTATTGTTAAAATGGGTAACTTTTTAAAATGGGTAACTCCCCAATCCATTGTATTCTTATATTGTGTGAGATATAAATTTAGGTTGGGAAATGTTCACAAATCGGTAGAGAAAATTTTAACTACTAGTAATTTCTAAATCAGTGTTTTTATTTATTTCCATGTTCTTTTGGGCTGGAACGATAGCACAGTGGTAGGGTGTTTGCCTTGCACGCAGCCAGCCTGGCCAACCCGGGTTCGATTCCTCCACCCCTCTCAGAGATCCTGGCAAGCTATCGAGAGTATCTCGCCCGCACAGCAAAGCCTGGCAGGCTACCCGTGATGTATTCGATATGCCGAGCACAGAAACAAGTCTCAAAATGGAGACGTTACTGGGCCTGCTCGCGCAAATTGATGAATAATTGGAGGACAGTCAGTGACAGTGTTCTTTGATAATTTATGATTAACATACTGCATTATTGGGGCTGGAACAATAGCACAGAGGGTAGGGCAAAAGCAAAAAAGAAAAATACTGCATTATTGTTCAGAATGACTCGAGATTTTAATCTGTTCGCTAGACAATATCCTATTATTTCTTCCACTAAAGAGATCAATCCAAGGTATAGAGGGTTTAGTAAGTGACTCCAAATCACAAAGATAGTGATTGGCTTAGGACTCTTCAGATGAATTATAACTGGGTATTGAGTGAAGTAGCTCTTAGACAAGGGACTGCCCTTTTTCTTCAAGTGAGTCATCTCTATAGGGATGTCTTTGTTATTTATTTTTTTCTGGTCATTGTATCTTTACTGTGTAGAAGCTTCATAAGTTTGTGCAATCCCCTGTAAACTACATTCTTTTTTTTTCTCATCTGTTTACTTGGCCTATGATATTGAAACATTAAGGGTGGCTCTCGAGTAGTCATTTTAATACACAGTTCTATACATGTTTTCCTTAACATAATTTATAGATTCGGGTATGATATTAACATCTTTATTCCATTCTGAGTAGATTTTTCTGCAGAGTATATATGAAATAGGGATCCCTGTTCATGTTTTGACATGTGGCTGACCAGATTTCCCACTACCATTTGTTGAAGATGCTTTACGTGCTTTCAGTCATACTCTTAACTCGTTTATTGAGGGTTAGTACAGCATTTTTAATAATAAAATATGAAGAAATACTTATTTTCAAGTTTTCACATTTTGCATGTCAGTACATCATGTCTACAGAATTAATATAAATGTGTGCTGGATTTGTTTAATCTTAAATAAATATTTCTATAACTTTTTTACCCTGGAAACAAGAATTGGAATTTAAAATACTTGTGGACATAATTTGACTGTAATTAAAGCTGCTGATGTAAATATAGGATAATCATTGGCAATGGTAGAAGCTGTAAGTCAATTATGAGTATAGTAATGGAATTTTATTAGCACCCAAACTAGATTGTCTTATAACCCATACACATATAAATGACTCTCCAATGGTAAGCTTGCCGGTCTATCAATTCATATGCTTCTTAAATATAATGATGGAAAAAATAAGCTTACAATTTAATTATTTTGGGGAGTGAATGTGTTTCAGGAGACAAGGTAAGGCCACCCTTGTGTCTGTGGGGTAGCACGCACCATCTCTGGCTCCACTTGGTCCCTGGATGTAATGGAGCGAGGCTTCCTGCAACACCGTTGCTAACAAAAACAAATTTGCACTCGGACAACTTGCCTCCCATTCAGCCTCTCTGATTAGATCCCTGGTGATGCGGACATAAAGTTCCTCAAGCATTGCAGGAGTACCAATACTCAGTTTTCCTGCTTAGAAGTATAAAATTGTTAATAATAATAACTCATGGTGTCTTAAATTTCAAAGGGGTCTGTTATAATGTCTCCCTTTTCATCTCTGATTCTACTTATTTGGGCAGTTACCATTTTCTTTCTCGAGTTTATCCAAATATTTTTCTGTCTTATTCTTTTGAAACAATCAGCTTTCTGAATAATCAGGTCCTAGATCATTGGCTCTTTTAAATGCATTGTTATAATATGATAATAATTATAATCTTTCTTGATTTCCGTATCATTAATTTATTCATTTGTTTTCATTATTCCTTGCTTTTACTATTTATGTTTTTTTTGTAATATCTTCTCCAAGTGTTTAAGGTGTGTGTTTAGATTGTTGATTTTAGCTTTTTTATTCTTTCCTCATGTCTTGTATTGCTATGAATTTCTACAAAGTATTTCTATGGAATATTTCTAAATTTTTTAATTTAATTTTTTTAATTTAAAATTTAAATAAATATTTCTAAATTTCTAACACTGTAGCACTGTCCTCTCATTGTTCATCAATTTGCTCGAGAGGGCACCAGTAATGTCTCATTGTGAGACTTGTTACTGCTTTTGGAATATCAAATATGCCACAGTGAGCTTGCCAGGCTCTGCCGTGTGGGTGGGATACTCTTGATAGGTTGCTGGGCTCTGTGAGAAGGACAGAGGAATCAAACCGGATTGGTCATGTGCGAGGCAAGTGCCCTACCCGCTGTGCTATTGCTCCAGCCCTAAATTAAAAAATTTCTATGAAAAATTTCTATCAATACTTAAATCTGTATTGCTATGAATTTCCCTCTTAGTTCAACTTTTTTCTGCGCCCCACATGCTGTGATAGTTTGTTTTTTGATTCCCATTTGTTGTCATTGCTTCTTTAATTTCTTCTTTGATCCAATTGTTATTCAGCAACGTTTCGTGCAGCTTCCAGTTGCTGGAATTTCCCCTTTATCTGATTTTTATATTTAATTTCCACTTTCATGGCATTATCAACTGATAGTGTGCTTCATAAATTTCTACCTATTTAAATTATCTGTACATGAGTTGTGCCCTAGTATATGATCTATCCCGGAGAACCTTTAATAAGGGGCGAGTATGTGTTTTGGGCTTTTTTAATATGATTCTGTTTAAATCCATTAATCCCACTCTTTCTAATTCCTCACTGAGGGTTCTTGAGAAGGGAAGACCTTTAGAATCAGTCAGTATATTCAATGTGGGAAAATTAAATGCAAGAAAATGGAGTAAATTGGGCTACTATTACACTAAACAAGATAATAAGAATGAATATAAGAACATTTGATTAAACTGTAAGTTCAAAAATTATTTAAATTAAAAGTTTGTTTTAATTAAACAGTTGAAACAATTTAGGTGTTTTTGTTTGTGGTGAGAAAATACATATTCTAAATTAATTATTTTTATTTTCTTCCATTTTAATACATTTTACACAAATCTTTCTTCTATGAAGAATAGTGGGGAAACTTAAAAAAAGTAATTGAATTGACCTGATCCTATATGTTATATATATTATTGTTTTTTGATATAATAATTCAGAGGTAGCATTTCTCCATTTGCTCTGGCTGCCCTCATAGTTAATAGTAAGATATTATTATTATTTGAAATGCTTCAATGACTTTGATACATTAGATGGAAGTCACAGCTCTAACCTTATTTGTCTGGACAACTTTGGTTGTGCCCTTCAAATATTTTAAAATAGGACTTCTAAAAAGAGAAATTCATTCAGAATAACCATTGCAATAAAAAATAGAGTCCAGTTTTGATGCAGTAGGGCCATTCTCACAAAAGGGACAGAAAAATGTCTGTAAATTTAAAAGTCTACCAAGAAATCTAAGTCTGCAAAGTGACGTGATCAAAGGAAAGGTAAACAATGGAGAAAATAGTGTGTTTATCATGGTGAGCTAGCACTATAGCACTGCACCACTGTCCTCCAGTTGTTCATCAATTTTCTCGAAAGGGCACCGGTAATGTCTCCATTGTGATGCTTGTTGTTACTGGTTTTGGCATATCGAATACACCACAGGGAGCTTCCCAGGCTCTGCTGTGCTGGAGGGATGCTCTCGGTAGCTTGTCAGGTTCTCCTAGAGGGACGGAGGAATTGAACCCGAGTTGACTACATGCAAGGCAAAGGTCCTACCCGCTAGAATGCATAGGATAGTGTATAGGAACATGAACTATAATGTATACAGTTTGCTGGGATGTGTTGCAGTGTGTATGTTGTAGTGTGTATGTGGGGTGCGTGTTGTATATGCACCATATTATAAATGTTTGTTGTAATACCAGGGGATGCTGTAGAGTGTGGGAGACCTGTTCTTATAAGAGACTCTGAACAGTAAATTTGACTCTTGTGATCCAGTGTGGGTGACGAGTGAGGGGATGGGAAGGGAGGGGCGTCAGGCCAGTACAGTGCTGTCCATTTACTGGCCATTTGTCCAGATTGCTTGGTGTCCATGAATGGTTTACTATTATCGAAGACAAAGAATGACAACTGGTGGACTCTCTCTAGGACCGTTTGTTTGTTTCGGGGAGTGCAAAACTACCAGTGCTGAGGGCTGGCTCCTGGCTCTGTGCTTTGGGGTCACTCCTGGCGGGGCTTGAGAAACAGCCTGCGGTGATGGGCACCAAACCTGGGTCCTTCGTGGGTGAGCCAGGTGCCCTCGCCGCTGTGACATGGCTCCAGCCCAAGGCTTCTCTGGATCTCTGCGTCCCTTTGTCACAAGAGAAGGAGGGGAACCGAGAACCGTGAGTCACCCAGAGAAGGGCGTTTCCTGGAAGGACTCAGGCCAGGGCACCCGACAGGCTCAGGGCTCCCGTGGGCTGCACTGAACTGGAGACTTGCTCGTCCTTCTCGCCAGTGCCAGCTCAACGCCCAGCTAGGAAGGTCAGGGGTGAAAGGCAGAGCTGCCACGGGCCTGGCCTGCTATTCACTCTCCATCCAGAAGGACCACATCTTGGGACTGGGCCACCCTGTTCTGTCACCTTTTCCAAAACCAGAACTTTGGGGTTGGTGTTCCCATTTCATTGAGATACAAATGCACCTGTACCATTATGTTAGTTTAAGGCATGGAATATCAGAATTTTTCGATAAGCAGGGTCCAGAGGAGACAAAGTCCAGCGGGAGGGCATTAGCCTTGGATGTGGCCAACCCAAGTTCTAGCCCCAGCACCACACATGGTCCCCAATGCCTGTCAGGGGATCCCTGAGCACAGAGCCAGAGTTAGCCCTGAGGACAGCGAATTTTATATATGAGATTATTATGAATGATTGAACACAAGTTTAGTTAACATCCTAGTACCTTGGAAGTCACTTCCTCCTGCATACTATTTAATACATAAACATACATCAAAGACACTTTGTTCTAGACCAGATACTATATATATATATATATATGTATATGTATATATGTATATATACATATCACTCGGGCTTATAAAATTCTTTTCAAAATTGTTGGTCCATTTTGTTTGATGCAGCTAAATATTTCCGTCAGACAGAAACAAGAAAGCAAGTCAGTTTATTAGGAAGAAGTGACTTTTAAATGAAACGCCCACATCATAATGCACTTCATTTTTATCGGCAGAGTAAATGATTTCTCTTGTAGGGCAAAGTTTTCCCTAAGTTTATTAGCATCTCAAAATGGAAGAACTCTTGCTATTTTAGGAGCCACATTTTTCCATGATGGTACACTTCTAATAATACAATGGGCAAATATTTTCCTTACAGTTACTACTGATGTTACTATTGTTAAACTTATTTATTGCACTATGGTTTTGCTGAGCATGCATTTCATCTCGGAGTTAGGGATTCTGGTGCTCATGTGTTGTAATAACAGATAATGTCATTTAAGTTTTTTTTTTGACTCTATGTTCTCCTTCCGTTTAAATTTAAGAGATAGCAAATATATGGAAATATATTCTACCAATGATATGAAAATTATTCAACCCACATCTACCAAATTTATTGGAGCCTTTATCATATTCGAAGCTAAGAGATAGCTTGATAGGATGTGGGTTGTAGAGACTGGCAGATGAACAGAATTAAATAAAGATGCACAGATAGGAATAGAGTTAAGAGCACAAATTATAAGTCTCTTCCTTGGTGATTTGTGAACGACAACGGCATTGCCAGCTTCCTTATGTGCTTGACATTTCTGTTCTCGGTTTGAACTATTATAAAACATTCGGATCTGATCACTTGTGTGTGTACATCTTGTAGCTATTAGAATGAATAAATAATAGGCTCATTTTATTGCCGTAGTTACAGTCTGGCTCCAGTAACCTTGTTTCCAAGGTGATCCAGGCTCTGGATGGTTATTTTTGGTTTATTGTGTTTTCCTCCATTAGACACAATTATTGCATCATATTTAAAAAGTTGTGTGGAATAATTATTGTCACATTTTCATTAACACGGAATAAAAGAGGCACTGATGATGCGTTTCCAGTATTGATCCCTGTCTTGGAAGAGTTGTAATTAGCCCCACATTGATGGAATGTAAAATTTC
>JAOXYA010262745.1:0-19370 GCA_028565675.1 Sorex palustris | reverse complement strand
AGAAAACAAAGTATTTCACAATGCCTTACCAGCAATTCTGATTTTGGTGTGTGTGGGGGGGGGGATTCTAAACAATAATGGTGCATCTTTTGTCGAAATAATGAGTGTAATCAAAGTAGAGAAGAGTTAAGTGGAAATCATCTGCCTCACAAGCATTGGGAGGGGTGGAAGGGGGGTACATTGGGGTTCTTGGTGGTGAAAAGTGAGTACTGGTGAAGGGAGAGGTGTTTGATCATTGTATGACAGAGACATAAACCTGAAAGCTTAGTAACTTTTCCCATAGTGATTCAATAAATAAATATAAGAAGAAAATAAATAAATAAAACTATGAAAGAAAAAGTAAGGTGGAGTATATGCCCAAATCAATCAGCTAATCAGTGGCTGAATAAGTAGCAGTACTCCTACATAAAAAAAAAGAAAAGAAATGTAACTATTGACTCTGCAGAGGTTATTTTTATAGTAATGTTGTATAGTAAAGTACTGCTAGGAATAGTAAGGAAAGAAGAAAGGAGGAAGGATGGAAAGAAGGAAGGAAGGAAGGAAGGAAGGAAGGAAGGAAGGAAGGAAGGAAGGAAGGTAGACAGGCATGGAATCACATACAGAAAAACAAAAGGTTTTAAGGTGATTGCTTAAAAGGAACTGAATGAGAAGCTAGAAAGATAGAAATGTGAAACAAAGGACCACTATTATTTTTCTTAATCTTTCAGTATTATTTGCTTTAAAATATGTGTATGTGCAGCACCACTGATTTAAAAGTTCAAAATTAGCACAGATAAGTCTAGAGCATGTGATTCAATATAGAAACTTTATTTAAGAGTTATTATCATTGGGCCAGGGAGATATTATAATGATTAAGGCATCTACCTTGCATGCATCTGATTTCTGTTTGATATTCAGCACTTCCAATGGTCACCTAAGCACTGCCAAGAGTGATACCTGAGCACAGAGCATGGAATAAGTCCTGGTGAGGCCCCTTCAAACCAAAAACCAATAAAAACTTACTATTGCCAACAAATCTCTCCAATGGATTGATGACACAAGTTTTAGCTCTTGGAAATACTCCCCCATAGAGCCAAGTAATTGCCTTGCATACTTGATACCTGGGTTAGATCCAGGGCACGTGAAAAATGAAAATGAGATTTTTTTAAAAGTAGATCCAAATTACAGAGTCAACAAAACTGATAACATGAGATCCAAGCTACAACAACCAAAGTTTTAATTGTTCCAGTCAAGATGACAGACTGGGAGATTGGGGTTGGGAGGGAACCTGTGGACACTGGGGAGGGAAGCTGACAGTGATGGTGGGGTTGATGCTAGAATAATGTATCACTCTATAACTGTCATCACCTTATTCTTCGGTTTACTCAAGCGGGCGCCAGTAATGTCTCTATTCGTCCCAGCCCTGAGATTTTTAGCAGCCTCTCCTTACTTGTCTTTAACAATGGTCGGAGGCTCTTTCAGGTGTAGGGAAATGAGACCTGTTATAGTTACTGGTTTTGGCATATCGAATACGCCACGGGTAGCTTGCCAGACTCTGCCTGTGAGGGCAATATACTCTCGATAGCTTGCCACGCTCTCTGAAAGGCATATATATATTTTTTTCTCTATGATTTGTTGCCTACTGTCTAAACTCCATCAAACATGGTGTGGTAATTATGGAAAATGGGTATGAAGTATCTTATAATGTGTCTGGAAAGCGGTCTGGAGCGTGGCGGCAATTGGGTAGTGGAATTCAGCTGCTGGGGCTGGGTGGGGCTCCTGCCCACCCTCTCTGGGGCGCCTCGAGTGAAAACAGTGTGACGCGGAGTCCACTATCAATAACGTTATAGTTATTTACTTTTGGTATTAGTTATTTTAGGGCCCCATTGGGTTGTGTTCAGGGCTTACTCCTGGCGCTGAGCTCAGGGATCACTCCTGGCTGTTCTCAGGGGGACCATATGGGATGCCAGATATCAAACCCAGGTCAGCCATATACAAGGGAAGCGCCCTACCTAGTACTATCGTTCCAGCCCCCAAAATCACAGTTCACTAATGAAATTTGTTTAAAGTATTATAAAATTCTTTTTAAGAAAAAGAAGGAACAAAAAGAAATCTACTCTCTGGTGGTTCCCTCACTATTGCACCCTTTGCCATACCCTCGAGCTCTCCCCAGAGGCCTCCCTTTATTTTTTTTTCATTTTATTTAAAAAAAACTTTTTATTGAATTATTGTGAGATACAGTTACAAAAATTTCACGTTTGAGTTTCAGTCATACAATGTTTGAACCCCCATCCTTTCACCAGTGCACATTTTCTATCACCAGTGTCCCCAGTGTCTACCTCCCCCATCCCAACCCTCCCCCTGCCTCTATGGCAGCCAATTTCCCCCATAATAGCTCTCTATTTCCCCAATAATAGCATTATCATTTGCTATACAGATACTGAGAGGCTGTCACGTTTAGTCCTTTGTCTACTTTCAGCACACATCTCCCATCCTGAGCGACGTCTCCAACCATCATTGACTAAGTGATCCCTTCTCTATTCCAGCGGCCTTCTCCCCCAGCTCATGAGACAGGCTTCCAACCATGGAGCAATATTTCTGTCCCTTGTATCTACTGTCCTTGGGTGTGGTCTCATATTATGTTATTTTATATTCCACAAATGAGTCAGAGGCCTCCTTTTAGACTACCTTTTGTTACCTAGCAAAGAGGGACTGATTGTGCCAAATGACTGGCACTAAGGATTTTCTCTTGAAAAAATCTATTCCTTTCTGCAGCTGATGAAGGACTCCTGAACCCATCGTAGACTCAGCTCTGCTGCCCTTTTCCACACGGCAGCTCAGGATGGGGACTTTCTCTTTGAAGTCAATTCCAAAACCTGCATTTTGACTTTGGAATTTAAAGGAATTTTTTGGCTTCTTCCTTTTTAAAAAGTTTTAAATTATATTTGACAACTGTATTGGGATAAAGAGTAATATAGAATAGAACTGGATTCATTATTCTGTACTCATTTTCCCCCCTAAAGTTTCCAAAAGAAAAAAATTCAAATGTGATTTGTTTAATATATTTGTACAGCAGCTTCCCCCAATAAAAAAGTTAATTATTAACTTAAAACAGAGTCTTTTAAGTTTTAAACAAGCATGATTAGTAAGGGAACATGTACTTTCATTTATTGATATTTATTTTATAATTTCAGCATCTATGACTAATTATTTATATAACTAATAAAAATATTGAATATCCATGAGATAAATCATTACAAAGCTGTTCATAATTGGGTTTCAGTCATACAATGATCCAACACCCATCCCTTCACCAGTGTACATTTTTCACCACCAATGCCCCCAGTTTTCCTTCCACCAACCCCTACCCCCAACTCCTCGCCTGCCTTTATGGCAAGCACTTATCTTCTTTCTCTCCTTTTGTGTATTATGTTTTGCAATACAGGTACTGAGAGGCCATCATGTTTGTTTAGGGTGTTCAGTATTTTTATCAGGAAGGTAAGGCAGAAGTAGCTTTTTAAACTGGGTGGCAACTTTGGGGTGTGGACATAACTGCTGAGGCTTCTGGAAGTATGGGAAAGTGGAGGGAGGTAGCCAATCCTGACCCTCTCAACCCCCCCCCACACACACACACACACAGACAAGAAAGCCTGGAGATTTCAGTCACAAAACCTGCATAACCCAATTTTCAGCAGATTATATCTCTGTGAGGTCTATCCCAAGATGGTGGAGTCCAGCGGGGGCATGACAGCAATTTTGGATTGTGGGAGCAAGTAGCTGCCAGGGGCTCTGCTTGGGTGGGCACCAAGCTGACCTACCCCCCTCTTATCTATCCCCATCTGTTCAGACTTGTGTTGGTCCCAAGATCTAACTGTGGCTTTTGATCTCTCATGATTTATATATAGGTCTCTGAAGCAAGGTCAATAAATGAGCTTGTATAGATGAGCCAGAGGTGGTTTGTGGGCGTGGCTCCCACATACCTAACTTTTGGCCATTTAATTTCTTGAGAAACTTGGTCCTGAATTGTTAGGGACTGGCCAGAGGCACAGCAGTAATTTGGGGGTATCAGGAAGCCTGAAGGCACATCAGGCTGCTGATGCACTCGCCCCGCAGGTACAGGTTGACCTGATGGCAGCACAGCACCCCCTGTTCTATATTCATTACTGTGTTGTCTCTCCCTAATTTTAAGGAAATTTCAACATCTTAATGAGTCCCTGGTGCTGCCTTTTGTACTGAATGGAGTAAATCAGCCCTGAGAACCAAGGCAGGAAGAAGGAGCAGGTGACTAAAGGACTCTACCACCCTCTGCAGGCTCTGAAAGAAAAGTGTCAAAAGCTTAGAAATAATAAGCCCAAATGAAACAAAGCTGAGAGCACACAGGAGGTGGTATTGGTTAAGCAGTTATTACATGTCTTGTTCTAACCAATTCCAAATACATCTATTTGCATCCCACAGCCTTCCTGGGAGGTCAGCCTTGTGTCCACTGTTGTCCAGTGCTCCAAAAAATTAGTCCCACCCAAGTTCACCCCGCGGGTAGAGAAGTGGAGAGCAAAGGGTATGTGATGGGTGAGGTCACAAGAGCCTGAAGGAGAACAGACAATGCTGCTAGGCTGCCGGGTGGTGGGGCTGCAGCCAGGCACCAGCCCTAACATGGGAGTAAAGAAATGTCCCTGGCAAGATCTCTCCCTTTAGCTACCACCTGGGGAGCTCACACAGGTCAGTCCTAGGTGACTGCTGAGACAACTCTGGCTCACTATACGGTCATCATGATACATTAATATCCCAACCATCACGATACTCTAATATCCCAACCACACTGGGGCCAAGTCAGCTGGCCATTCCCATGACAACCCTGAAAGTAGCCAAATATGATCAGAAGCGCAGATTCAACCTACTGGGGGAGGAGAGTGGGAGGGAAAAGGAAAGGTGAGAAGGCCGAAGCTATCAAAAGAGGCAAAAACAAAACCTGAGAACTGTTCTGCAGAACTGAGCTGACCAGGGGGTGGTGCAGTTTGGGAGGGGAGGGCATTTGGAGGGGCCCCTGAAGCCATCGTGAGAGTGGTGGAGGAGGTGGTATCAGAACATTGTACACATGGAATCCTATCATTAACAGTATTGCCACTGTAGTGCTTCCAATGAAACAATTTTAATTAAAAAAAAATTTTTAAATAGAGACAAAAGAATCTCAGAACCGAGCAGCTTGCTGCAGAGATGCCTCTGGACTTGGCAATAGTTCGATTTCACCGAGCTACTCCAGACGGGAGCAGGTGTTGTCCCTCCACCTGCACTCTAGGAATCCCGGCATCCACCATCTTCCAGAATGCAATGAGAAGCCCAGGTACCCAGGAGCAGTAACGGCAAACGCCCAGCCTCATGGGATGGAGAATGGACCGATCCCTCTCAGCTCCTTCTCCTGCATCACCCCAATGGGACCTTGAGATGATGCCCATGAACTGCTTCGGGCAACTACTTAAGCTCCTTAATGGCTGTGATCCAGAGACACAAAAAGAAATCTCAGAACTTAGCAGCTCACTGCAGAGATCTCTCCAGGCCCTAATTATCTAAAATTTTAGAATTCCAGGAGCACGCAGCAGCTCTCGAGGCCACGTGGCATCTTATGTTATTCATAGCAAGCAATACAAAATAAATTGTTTAGCATTGCCTTTTCAGCAGGCTCGAGCGGTGGTGGGAAATTTTAAATAATAATGGTGGGATTGGTGTCGAAATATTGAATATAATCAAACTAGAGGGAGAGTATTATGGAAATTGTCTGCCACACAGGCAGGGGAAGGGTTGGGATGGGGTGGGGGATACTGGGGATATTGGTGGCAGAATATGTGCATGGGTGAAGGGATGAGTGTTTGATCATTATATGATCGAAACTCAAACATGAAAGTTTTGTAACTATCTCACGGTGATTAAAAAATGAATAAATAAATAAAATTTAAAAATAAAATCTTAACAAAAACCATAAAAATTTTAAAATATTAAAATAGAATAAAAAGAGGCCAAACACAGAGTCTTTGCTTCTGTGGAAATGTCTTTGCTTCTTTCTCTTCCTTAAACACGTTATTCCTGCTGAGTGTTAGCTGCTTCGTTTGCCTCCTCTCCTTTTAATTTAATGCTTGCTTTGAGAGACGGTATAATTAAGACCCTTGCCCTACATGCAGCTGATCCCAGTTCCCTTCCTGACACCAAGTGGTAATCCCTGAGCAGAGAGGTAGGAATAACTCCTGAACACCATCATGAGGTGTTACACCCCAAACCAAAAAAATTAGTATTTTATGGTCTCTGTGAAATAATGCTTGGGATACACAAAATTTGGAGCCGAGAAAGGTATGTCTGTCACCCCTTCACGCATTATCACCAGAGTCCAGGCATGTGTGAGCTTTGTGCCTCGTGTCCAGGGCCTGTCAATCATACTGGGGGCCATGAGACTACAGGGGGTTTCCTCCCTCTCGTCCCTCGCCACCCATGCCCCATGCTCTGTCTCACAGGAAAATCAACATCAGATTTGAGACTGTGAAGTCCGAATCAGATAAAGTTTATCCTTTGTCTTTACAGAGATCAGAACATCATTTCCTTCCATCTGAAAGACCTTCCCTCTTATGTCGCGGGGATTGACTCTTGTTTGCCTTGTTGGTGGTGGCCCAGACTCAGGGACTTTCCCAGATGGTTCCATTTAGCAAGTGCTGGACTTTGCTCGTGGCATTTGCACAAGCAATGACATCTCCCGTCCCCACACCGCCATTCAGGTGAAGTTACAGTTAGAAGGTCACTTGGATTCCACCTCCTTTTCTACAACTATTACTGACATATTTCTGTGCCAGAGAGGGATTCTGGGGTGCACGGTGTGGGGAGGTGGTAATTTGCATCTATATGGAATTCTAACTTAAATTAATATATCAAAACACTAAGCTACCTCAAAAATCCTTTTGGGAAAGCCAGAAAGCTAAACCTTGGCATGCCTTGTGGTTTGAAATAATGGTTTAGGATCCAACAAATCTCAGCAATGGGTCACTTTTTTATTATTCAAATGTATTTGTTTTTTAATTGAATCCACAGTGAAATACACAGTTGCAAATTTGTTCATAATTGGATTTCAGTCATATAATGTTTCTTTCATCAGTGTACATTTCCCACCAACAATGTCCCCAATTTCCCTTCTGCCCCTGCATACTCTAAGGCAGGCACTTTTCTTCTCTCACTCTCCCTCTCTCTCACTCTTTCTGTCACTCTCTCTCTCTCTCCCTCCCTCCCCCTCCTCTCTCTCTCTTTCTCTCTCTCAGGCATTAAGGTTTGCAATTCAAGTAGTGGAAGGTTGTCAGAAATATTCCTTTACAACTTTCTATGCTTAGTTCCTCGTGTCCAAAGTGATCATATCTAACTATTATTGTCATACTGGCACCTTCTCTATCCTAACTGCCCTTCACCCCCGCACACTTGTAGCAAGCTTCCAGCAATGGACCTCTTTAACTTCGCAACCCATCACCTGCAGAAATGATTCTCTGTAGGAAGACTCCATTTTATTCCAACAAGGTGATTTTTCCTTTCCACTTTTCCTAACCACCACAATGCCAAAGGAAAAACACTACGTGATTTAAAAATGAAAAAGTTCCCACTAAAAAAGGGGTTGTTCCAGATCTAACAAGAAACCATGAAAGGAGAGACAGAATACTCAACTTCTTGCAGGTCAGAGCCAACTCAGAATGGACCCCCAGTTTGCAGGCCTTGGGCTTCTCACAAAGTGGGAAGCAGGGAGGAAAGTGTCTCGGTAAGGAAAGGGAGCCTAGAGCAGAAACTCGATGAGACAGAGAGCATCAAGAAATGAACAGCCACAAGGACTGCAAGGCAGGCAGAGTGCCAGAGCGTGTCACAAATGCAGGCATCTCCACTTTGTTAAATTAAGACCACATATTTCTTTTACCCTACACACCAAAAAAATTAACAATAACTGATAAAGATTCTGGATTGTTCTACTTTAGGAAAGTGTGAGCACCATACACAGAACATACTCCCCGGCACTGCTGCCACTCCCAGCCTACATTTTCACCTTCAGATGGGTTTGGCAGCCCAGAACCCCATCTTGAGAGAAAGATTTATCTAGAGCTTAAGTGATTAGTTTCAGTGATTGCATAAAAATTAACTACAATCATTTGAAATCCCAAAAAGGGAGAGAGACAGGGAGAGAAAGAAAGAGAGAGAGAGCTGAATTAAAGCACTGTAGCCCAGCTTTTACCTCAAACTCAAATGGGAAATGGAGGAAATAATACTACTACTTAAAAGCTTCTAGTCACAGCAGAAAGGGATAAGTGATGAAAGTGGCATATTTTCTTTTTTTTTTTTAACCTTTTCCTCACCGATTTAATTCTTTGCCAAAAAAAAAAAAAAAAACCTAAGGCCTGGTCAAACTAGATAAACACAGCCAGAAGGGAGAAAGGAGGATGGCAAAAAGGCCTACTGACAAAAGGCACAGATCTGTTGTGCTCATCCAGCCCAAAGCTGCCCAGTTTCAGTCCTGGGCAGTTTCTTCCCAGATTTGAACCCAACTGGCATGGCTGGGCAGGCCCAAATGAACACAACCCAATTGTATCCAGCACCTGCCTGGGGTCTGACTTTGGTTTTACCAAGGCTGTTTGGTTTCATTTTGTTTTCTTTGCAGTTTATTTTAAATCTCTCAGTTTATCTTAACTTGATGTAGTATAGACCTATTAATGCTATAATCAATTCTTTAAAACAGAATTGGTCCATTTTTATTCCATTTTTCTTTTTTCTTAAGCAGTGTGAAAACTACCAATCCTGAAGAGCTATCCCAGTAGACAGGAGAAGCTGGTGGCTTTGGTGAAGCTTACAGAGTCCTGGATGTTTCACAAAGGTGTGATCACACTCATTATAGGTAATGGTCAATGTGGGAAGAACAGCGCTTACCCTACACCCCCACTCAGGCTCAGAGTAAGGCAAAAAGAGGTTTCACAAGCCAGTACACGGAAGGGATCAGGATGCTCCAGATAAAGAAATTGTGCTGGCACAAATAGAAATTCAACCATGGGAGTACCTGTCTAAGGATGACCTTCTGTCTTCCAGAGATCCTCTAAAATCTTCAAAGTCAATTATCTCCTGGGAGTATCCTTTCTACTTTCCTCATCCCTCACCCCAGGGGAAAAAACACTGACAGCCACAATTCACTCAGTGGTCAGCTCCTCTAGATAATGTCACAGAGATGTGGGGTAGGGACACTTCCCTGAGCCAGACCCAGAACTCAGTTCAACAAATGGATACTGACTGTGAGGAATCAACTTTAAGATGTCCCTAGTCACAACAATGAGCAACTTTGCAAGAATCACAGATATTTATACTTTCTGCTGCTCTGGGAAAAATGTGCTTCATTTTCAAATGTCAAGCCTTGATATATTAGCTTCTGTGATAAAACTTGTACGTGTGGCATTTAATCATTCCTATGTGAAAGAAAAAATGGCTGAGCAAACAGTCCAGATCGTAGTGGAATACATGCTTCTACTCAGTACAGGATGTATGTTCCTGAAAGGAGAGCTCTGCCTTCTTAGACTGATGGAACTGAAGACAAAACTGAGTGGTCAATGTGTTCTGTCCTTGCATAATAATAGAAACAGGGTTTAAGTCCACAGGTCATGTTTTGAGGTAGTCTGATTTATCAGTGGAAGTGTCTGACAAGTATCAGTAACAGTCTGGATCAGAAATTCAGGTCATGAAGCTTGTCATTGAAATATCATAAAGCAGCTCTCCCAGTTCCATGTACCATAATTACCCTAGAAACCTCCTCATTGTGGTTTTTCTCGGAGAAAAAACAGAAGCAAACTCAGTCATCAACAAAAAATCAGCCAACAAAAACATCAAGAGACCATGTATTGCAGCAACATCGAAACCAGTTGTTTTTTTTCTTGCAATCTTCCAGTTGGATTTTATGGGTTTTTTAAATCTCTGTATATGGTCAAGCTATAGAATATTATTTCATTAAAGTCAAAATATATTTCCTTACCATGCCAGTCTAACTCCTTAACTTCAGACAGACATGTGTGTTCTTGTAAGCAAATCATAAGTGGGGTTGGAGGGGTTCTGTGACCACAGGAGATCATAAGGTTAGAGAAGAAACTAAGGTGAAAACTCATGTTTCTGCCTTCTGGTGTAGGCTCTCTCCACAGTTCTGTTGCTTCTCAGCCCAGAGAAAATTTAGGGGGAGTTTCCTGCTCAATGTCAGTTTCTATCACTTGACCATTATACACAAATCCATCCATCCATCCATCCATCCATCCATCCATCCATCCATATATCCATATACTTACCTAGTTCAAAATCATATATAGACTGAATCTAGAGAAATAAAACAGGTGTTAAGATATTTTCCTTGCACCGAAATTACCCTTGCTTGATCCCTGGCACCACCTATATTCCCCCAACAAGTGTTAGGAGTGACCTCTCAACACAAAACCAGGTTCAGATATGACCT
Source organism: Sorex palustris (assembly GCA_028565675.1). Classification (NCBI taxonomy): domain Eukaryota; kingdom Metazoa; phylum Chordata; class Mammalia; order Eulipotyphla; family Soricidae; genus Sorex; species Sorex palustris. The sequence goes on along the minus strand of JAOXYA010262745.1, from coordinate 8,908 downwards.
GAACCTCCCTACAAAGAAAATATTTATTAAGACCCATTCTGTTCCAAATGTTTCTAAGAATCAAAGCATTGGAGCTAGGAAAATACGTAAGAGGCAACTGCTGCCCTTAGATGTTCATAACTCAGTGGTATACAAATCAGGCTCATACACAATCACCTGTCTGTCAGACTGAGATTTGAGCTAACCGGAATAAAGGCTTGGGAAAAAATAGACAATAGGTACAAAGTGAGGAGGGGTGTGTAGAGAGAACCGAAAAGAAGAGGCCAATCCAACCAGAGGCATGAGAGTAAAGCACCAATGGTTCTCTGGAGCATGATGAGGCCACATTGCCTGGTCCCAGCAGCATATACAGTAGATGGGCTGGATAACAGAAGGAAATCAGCAAAAATATCAGATTCTGGTAGCCAGAAGATACTACAAGAGAAAAGGCACCTGCCTTGCATGTGACTAAACTTCTTTCAAGTTCTTGACACCACAAGTAGTCTCCTACTACGATTGTCAACAATAGTCTCTAAGCACAGAGCCAGGAGTAAGTCCTGAACACTACTGGGTATGGTCCCCAAACGAAAAGTAAGATTCTGTATTTCTGGGACCCCTTGGTTGATCCCACCCTCAGCAAATAAGCGATGGACTGGCTAAGGGCATGAAGCTGCCACCAGACTTGGAATGTTGGGATACTCCAAGAAATGCAAGAAATAGCTCTTCTGTCTGAGCTGTGGGTCAATTCAGTATAATTTGTATGATCGACTCCCTTTTCTTGTGTGTTTCTGAAATGCTCCTTCTGTCTAGTCTGCTTCAAAGATCTCCCAGGGAGTTCTGCCTCTTCCATCCTTCAGTGTGTTGGGGTAACATCAAAAAGCAGTTGTTGTTGTTGTTGTTGTTGTTCTTACAATCTTCCAGTTGGGTTTTATGATTTTTTATCTCTGTTTGTGGTCAAGATATAGAATATTATTTCATTAAAGTCAAAATATATTTCCTTACCATGCTTCAAATGTGCTTATCTCTGATTATTCACATACTCTTCTGTGATTACACCTTCCTGTTGTTCCTTCCCATGAAATTAATCAGGAATACATTTACACTTGATAATGATCTGTTTTGTTGGCTCTGTGACTCCTGTTAATGAGATTCCTGTTGCCTCTCAACATGTGACCCAAGCTCATATTAGACCTAGAGATGGTTGAGTTCCAACTCAGACCCCACTTAAGACAGAGGCTGGGCACTGAATAAACTCTAAGGAAAGTCCACTGTGGGTAGAAACTTGTGAGGAAAATGTTGTGAAGCCTCCCTTGCTGATTTCCAAACTAAACCCCAGATTACTGTATTAACTCCCAGAGTGAAAACTATGTATCCAAATGTTAACCCTAAAACTTTAAATTCATCTTTACTTCATTTAAGTGCTATTTAGTGGCAAAACAGGGTTACTGTGGGTATTCATATTTTTAAAAATATATATATCTTTTTTATTTCTTTTTGTATTCTTTTTAAAAAATTTATTCAGTTACTGTGAAATTGCGAAGTTATTCATGACTGAGTTTCAGAAGTACAATGTTCCAATCTCTTCACCTATGTCCACTTCTCTCCACCAATGCCTGCCCCTCAACTGTTATAGTTTTGAATTCAAAACTCATGGAATCCTGTAACCCACGTGGGTAAAGAATTTGAGAACTGTTGTCCTTTATATTTGAAATGCTTGAAATACAGAGTTTTCTTTTTCATTTGAGAAAGTGGAATAAGAAGTAACAGGAATAAGTAGCCAGTAGAAACAAAGACATAAAGAGATATACGCTAAAGATCTCTAGTTAGAAGTATCAGAGAAGAACATAGGACTGGAGAGAGAGTAAGGGATTAAGATCCCTGCCTTACACATGGCCCAACCCTGAGTAGTGCAAGATGTGATCTCAAAACAAAACCAACCAGAATCAGAAAAGAGAAGAGAATGATTTATTTGTGAATAGTATACCTATAATATAATGTATTTTTTAAATTCTGAGAGATGGAAAACGCATGCTTATCTTGGTGAGTAAAGTAGTTCCAAATTATGAATTACTTAAAATAAATGGAAGAAACAAATTTTTTAATGGCTAAGAACTTGAGAACATGAGAACATTTTAAATTCCCTTATAGATTTCCTAAATAAAATACAAGATACTTAGTTATATTTTATTTTAGAGATATAGCAAACAGGTTTTTAGTGTAAGTGTATGCCCCAGATATTGTATGTTTAAGATGTATTTATTGTTTATCTGAGGTTCAAGTTCAACCGGACATCCTACATTTTTAGTTACTAACTCTGACAAACCTACGATTACAGGAATAATGAAGATTCTCATCAAAATTGGCATGGGAATGGCATTTGAAACATAAGAGAAAGGTCAAGGAAAGGTCATCCAACAAACACCACAAAGGGTTTTTATAGAGGATGTTGGAAAAACATGCTGTAAAGCTTTAACTTCTCACTCCTATGAAAGACTGGCTTTGTTTCTCAGCAGGCTAGAGGCTGCCCTCACTAACCTCAATTCATAGTCAAATTGGAAAACTCCTGGAATAGAACTAGTTTCCATGGGAACACTATGGTTGCCAAACACTCAAGTGCCTGAGTTCAGAACAGGTACTCAGTGAAGAAGGGCAGGTTGGGAGAAAGGCTTGATAGAAGAATTCTCTAAACTTGGATAGAAGTAATATACAGACTTTGATGGAGAGTCTTGGGCACTTTGGTGGTGGTGAGGTAAAGTCATTTTGTACCTCAAAGAGTGTTAGTTAACGCTTTTGTAAACACAATACCCAAACTATAATAATTAAACATTCTAATGAGTTTGCCAAGGGATTTAGGGCCTTGATAGATTGGTGAAGGCACTCTGACACTGTTCATGTGTATAGAGTTGAAATATCATATGCCGGAAAGTCAATTATTAACCATATTACAAACAAGTGCCTAAATAAAAACTGGGAGCCAAAAAGAAAAAAATAAAAGGGGGAAAAGAATTAAAATTAAAAAATTCTGAGCCCAGGAGAAAGTACAGGGTACCCTGGTCCAATTCCTGGTCCCATATGATCCAACAAGCATTGTCAGGTGCAACTCTGGAGGTCCCTGAGCACTGCTGGGGTGGCCCTTTTATTTCCAGCTCAGCAGAGTCTAAGCAACACCAGCTTTTTGAGGTCTTTCACTGAATAGATGACTGTGGGCTGAGAATTGGATGCTCAGGCATCTTGAATACCGGTTGGAAGCCTCCTCTCCTGCACTGCCAAGGAAAGAACAAATCTGCAGGAAAAGTCACTCAGTCGGTTCACAGCAGAACTGAGACTTGCTAAGAAATAGTCGTGTTTCGCTTTATGCCTCAGCAACATTTCTATATGGTATTTTTTTTTTTGGTGGGTGGAGGTTACCTCATGGAAAAGCACCTGTCTTGCAAGTGAGAGGCTGCCAGCTTAATACCTGGCCCCACCCAACATTATCTGAATATGATCACTGATATCACTGCCCGCAGCCATTTCCAGAACCACAGCAGAAGATGCAATCCTTCATTTTTGTGAACACATCAACTAATGTGTGCAATACCCCCCTGCCACCTCAAGTGTGGGCGTGAGCATTGCAACCCAGTGCAGCCCCTGGGGAGCAACACAACTAAGGGTTCAAGCACCATAGGCAAGTATGTGCACCCTCAGTCACTGCAACAAGGCAAGGAGAAGGAAATAAGAATTGTTTTTAATGTGCCTGCCATAGGGGCAGGCTGGTTGATGGGAGTGGGGAGTGGCAGGAGGGATACAGCGGATATTGGTGGAGGGAAATGTACACTGGTGGAGGGATGAATATTTGAACATTGTATGACTGAAACCCAATCACGAAAGCTTTGTAACTATATCTCAGAGTGATTCAATTAGAAAAAGTCTTATAAATCACAAAACAACAGCAACAAAAAAGAATTTGTTTCTCATTAAATAGCTAAGGCTTTCATTCTTACAGGGTAACATAAAATCACATTTTAGAGACACATCATTCATTTGTGGGGGGAAGGGGAAGTGAGGTGTGGCCACACCTGCCCGTGCTCAGGTTTTAGTTCTGGCTCAGGGACTACTCCGGCAGTGCTCAGAACATTGAACCTGACACTCCTCACCTGTCTTTCCAGCCCAGAGATGTAATTCTTCATGCTTTGTGTATCATTTATATTAGCCCTTTTTTCTTAATCCCTTTCATCCAAGTTGGTTTGTTTTAGAAAACCACTAAGCTACAGACCAAATCCAACTTTTTTCCTATTTATTTTTCAGATTTATATGTATAAATGAGCTTCATTTTTGCCAGTCGAGGTATGATTTAGATGGTACATGGCCACCACTTAAATCTCAGCTACACATCTAGAAGAGATTAGAATATGCTTATGGAAGTTTTTCTGCTTATTTTATTGTCTTTATGTCTTGGATAAAATTTGGAAGTAACCTGGCACATTTTAGAGTTACCTAAATCAATAAACACTCAAGGTCTTGAGCATATTATTTTCTCCAGGAGAGGAAGTGAAAGGAATGCATGAACCCAGACAAAGTTTTCTGCTTTCTCTTTCATGCCCAGTGCACCACTGCTGAACTCAGGCTCTGTATTAGAAGGCCCCAGGCCTTTAAAAAGGCCACCAAAGTATCCTCATCCATGTCAAAATCCCTGATCACACTCCTAACTCCTTTTTCCTCACTGACACCTTTTGCTGTAACTTCAACAAAAGCTACCAAGCTTCAGAAGTCATTCTTTCCCTTTGGATGTGTGATGAGATGCTCTGATCTGAGAAAACTTAATGTATGTGTACTTGGAAAGTGTAAGTTATAAATTCACATAGTAATAGGATGGGTTGGACCCTGGGCCTAAACTGTTTTCCAAATATTTCTACCCGCTCCATACCAGATATTGAACTAAACAATTGGTAAAGATGGGGTGATTTTACTTCTCTATCCTCGAAGGGCAGTGTTAAAAAATCAACAACAAATCAAGAACTAACTCAGGCTAGCTTGCCTTGCATATGTGAGGGTCGTGGTTTGATTCCTGGCATCACACTTTCCCCAGAGCATTTCTGGGAGGGATGCCTCAGCACTGTGCGGAATACCCCCATACACAAAAAAATTTTATTATGCCTCCTGGGTGTTCTATATTCATCTCATTCCACATCTTCAACTTCGGTATGCGCTTCCTAAAATTGGTGGTCCGAGAATGTACCTGTGGGACTCACTCCATAGGTGGCCTTCATGTCCTGTTCACACTTCCCTATGAGAACTACCCTTCTTAGCACAAGGAGGATCTACATCTCTTACCGTCCCACATCTCCTTGCAGCTCCTGTGTGTGTTGGTGTGCACCCAAGAACAGCATACTGAGGACAGTTCAGATCTAAGAGAAAAAATTCATATCAGTGAAGCAAAAGGAACTTTCTCTAAGGAAACCCGCACAGGCACCCATGGTTAACTATAACTCTGCTAGCACACACCTGCTGCAAACTAGGATGCAAAGGGCACAAATGCTGCAACAACAACAACAACAACAAGAAGTCTCATTGATCTTTGACCTGAGGGAGGGGAACTGGATGCTGACTCAATTGCCGAGTGGGCAACAGTTTCATCGGTTCTGCCCAGCCGCCATGAAGAGTGACCTTTGCAGAATTGGGTGAAAGGTGAGGCTGGATCAGGCGGGGACGCTTCTCTCTCTTTCCACACACCTTTGTCAACTTCAAAGAAGAGGTAAAGCTCAAAAGACCAGGTTGAAAAGGGGCTTATTCAGAAATAACAGAGAAATTGCTATTTGGAATATATGGAGAATGCAGCAGTCAGCAGTAAGTCCTCTAGAGGCTGACAGTCAGGTTGCATAATCAGGCAGGAAAGACACCCATTCTGAAAATTTCCCAAACAGAAAAAAAAAAAGTTTAGCTTTATAAATAAACCTCAATTCCATCTTATTTTGTGCAACCAATTACTATAAACGTAATTGATGCTAACTGTTCAAAATATGGAAGCAAATGAAACCAAACAACTCATGTCATTAAAGGAGACCAGGACACTGAGAAGCAAACACTGGAGAGAGAGAAGAGATAAAACTCTCGCTGTGTCGTGCGGCCAAGCCCCAACACAACTGACAGGAAGGCGATGGCACACCTTTGAGAGTGGCATAAATAGATATACAAGCTGACGGGCTGGAGCGATAGCACAACGGGTAGGGCGTTTGCCTGGCACGTGGCCAACCCGGGTTTGAATCCCAGCATCCCATATGGTCCCCTGAGGACCGCCAGGAGTAATTCCTGAGTACAGTGCCAGGAGTAACCCCTGTGCATCGCCGGGTGTGATCCAAAAAGCAAAAATAGATAGATAGATAGATAGATAGATAGATAGATAGATAGATAGATAGATAGATATACAAGCTGAATGGAATCCGGGACATCCTCGGGACTCCAGGCCTGCTGGATCTTCGAAGCTTTCTCTGGTTCTAGGTGACTGGTGCCAGACATTCAGCCTAGAGAAGAAGCCTCTTTCCCTGCCGGGCTGATGGTACAGGGAAAGTTCCAGATGGAACTCCGGCTCTTCTTCTCACTGGTCTCCCAGCCCTCATCTTCCCCCTCCCTGTCCTTCTTTTAATTTCCCCACTCCATAATAATGAGTCTTATGCTTATAGTCTGGTCATGTGGATTTACCCCCCAATAAACCAGATTGCAATTATGGTTTGAGCCATACGTGAAACCTCTCGACCCAGGGGGTACTTAACATGTTCAGGTCTGAATTCCATATTCCATCCACCCAAGCTGAGCCACTTCTTATTCATGACCTTGGAAACCAGAAGCAAGACTTCCCCCAAATGGGTATGGAACAACTTTTCATTAAGTCCCTATCAGGAAATAAAATTCAACCGAGCACTGGTATTCTTCAGAATAATCACTGTTTTCTCATTACGAAAGTCATGTTGAAATGCCATAGCATTGAGTTTCAGTCTATGTTTTGGCTTGTGAGCTTCTGACTGGCAAATTGTTCCCTTGGTGCGTTCATAATAAGCTTCTACAAATTACTATTTTAGTGGTTCATTAATTTTGTTTTGCCTATTTCTGGAGTTTTAACAAACCCAAGCAGAAAGTTTACAGGCTCAAGAACGGGGATAGATTCTTGGGGATTATCCATTGATTGACGGATGTTTCTGTTTTCTATAAAGCAGCCGTTTCTGGGAAATAAGTGTCTCAGGCCTCATCAGTCTTAACTTTTGTTTTCTGGATGCCACACATGTGATATTTTTTATTTTATGTCCTCTGATTCTATTTTAGATGGAAAGACTTTCATATCTTGCCCTAGATATCTCCTCTGGCTGTTGATTTATATTCTTTACTATGATCTGTAATAAATTGCTAATATAGTGAGTAAAAAGGTTTCCTAAGGTCTGGGAACTGCTCTAGCAAATTAATCATAACCAAGGTGACAGTTTTGGGAATTCCTGAGCTGGTGGGTTAGAAGCTCAGCTAACAGATCATCTAAATTTGTGAGTGACATCTAAAATAAGGGTAAGGTAGGAGCTGTCTTGTAGAACAAGCCCATCTTGTGAGAGGAGATGCTTTCTCTGGGTTGACTATAAATAATCGAGCTGAATTACAGGACACACAATTGGTGCCAGAGAACACTGGCATCACACACAAACACACACACACTTAAGGGCCAGAATCCATTAAAAGTTGACTAAATCTCTTATGGTAACAAGAACATATGATGGAGCATATGCTTCTGAGCAAATGCATATGATAGAGCATATCGTTTGCCTGGACCCCAAAGTTAATGTTTTTTTCTCTTTACTGTTTTGTCTCCCAGCTTCTTCTGCCACAGTGGCTCTCAAAAGAACCAGCAGACAGACAGATGTGTGGGATCTGCACGTTGCTCATAATCCCCTAGTGAAGAGTTTGCAGCTTTTTTTTTCATGTGTGGTGCCATGGAAAACAGATCTGCTCACTTTATAAATATACTTGATTCCTCTACAAACAATAAGTCTTCTGGATACTTTAGTTCCACAAACAAAACACCTATTTTCAACTTGGGGAGAAGCAGTGGCCAAGCTGTTTGCAACCTGTCATTTAAAAAGATTAAGAGAAGACTTCATGGTTTAAGGATGATGAAAGATATTTACAGCTCTATAAAAATAAGAGAAAAACAACTTATTCAGGAGTTGATGGGGCCAGAGAGTTAATAGAGGGGGTAGGGCATTTGTCTTGCACATGGCCAACCAGGGTTCAATCCCCAGCATCCCGTATGGTCCCCTAAGCACCACCAGGAGTAGTTCCTGAGTACAGAGTCAGGAGTAACTCCTGAGTATCACTAGGTGTGGCCCCGAAACAAACAACAATAACAACAACAACAACAAATAACAGAAGTTGAAGAAGTATGGCTGGGGATGAGGCCATTGGACAATGTTCAGACTTGGTGATGACTCAGGGTAGAGTCCTGGTTCTGTGCTCAGGGATGCTCCAGGGAACCAGATGCAGTACCAGGTATTGAACTGGGACCCAGTACACGCAAAGCAAACTTCTTGCCCCCTATACTATCTTTCTAGCCCTCAAACTTTTTATTAACTGTCCATCATCATGGATGCCAGACCATGTGGTTGGTCAGGATCACCTCAGTGCATACAACTTAGCTTATGGCCCACGACCTCAAACTTGCACTAGGCATTTCCCAAGCCACTGAATAATCTTCTGGGCCCTTCTCTCAGGGGATTGTAAACACAGGATGTCCTGGTGATCTCAGAAAATACCACAGTTCCAGGGTTATGAACTCATGGCAGGTGAGCACTTTAAACCACTGAGTCATCTTTTGGGCCCCTCCAAAATTCTTTTAACATGTCTGTTTGTCTCAGATTCACAGAGGAGAGACATTGCTTGACTACGGATCAACAGAAGAGCTCTTATACAGGAT
>JAOXYA010262459.1:0-19372 GCA_028565675.1 Sorex palustris | reverse complement strand
TTCCTTCCTTCCTTCCTTCCTTCCTTCCTCCTTCCTCCTTCCTTCCTTCCTTCCTTCCTTCCTTCCTTCCTTCCTTCCTTTCTCCTCCCTCCCTCCCTCCTTCCTTCCTTTCTCTCTTTCTTTTTTTTTCTCTCTCTTTCTCTGTCTTTTTGGGTTCCACCTGGCGATGCTCAGGGCTGACTTCTGACTCTGCACTTTGGATTCCCTCCTAGCAGTGCTTGGGGGACCCTATGGGATGCCGGGGTGAAGCCCATGTCAGCCGCATGCCAGGCAGACATGGCAGCCCACGCTGCTAGACCACTGCTCTGGCCCTGGAACCCCCCTTTCTGTTTCTCACCGAGGTGCTGCCGCCCCATCTTCCTGTCGAATACTGGGTCACGGGCCGGAGAGATCCGCTGCCCTCCAACCTTCGTGCAGGGTTCGACGCCAGTCACGCTCAGACTTTTCAGGCGCATCTGGGGGTTCAGGGACATGGGGATCCTAATGGGCGTGCAAAGGGAGCGGCAAAGTGTCTGAATGTGAAAGGGGGCCTGGTCCTGCGACTTTGGAGGAAGCCACGAGGCCCGTATGGGGAGAGACACACAGCCGCACCGGGCCGGCGGGGACGAGGCTCTCCGCGCGTCTGCACAACTTTAAGGAGGGAATAATTGGCCTATGGGATAGCCGTGGGATCAGGGTTCCAGGGAATAACTTTACAAGAACGATAGGACAGTTTAATTTTCAAATGTCAATAGTCACAGTGTGGGAAGGTTCCAGGCCTGGCGGCTGGCAGGGAGACTGGAAATGTCAGCTTGAAAGCGTGCTCAGAGAGCGTGGCTCCCACCTGCCCCTCTGCCCCTCATCCTGCCCCCACCACCCCAGTGGTGCCCACACGTGGGGCCTCTGCCTCTCCCGTGGGGCCCGACCCCCTGGATTCCTTTCCCTTAATCCAAACCCAAGTCACCTGTGTGGCCAGGAGAGCCTCTGCCGGGACTCCCGGGAATCTGCCAGCCAGCTGGACACCCACAGAGGGAGGGCCCGAGTATAGCCACCAGCCCATCACCTCTACGTGCCAAGGGCAGCCCACGTGTCCAGCCCTGTGCAGGGCCTCCCCTGGGCTGCAGGGAGGAGCTGGACACCAAGTTGGGCTGGAGGAGACGAGCGACCGGCTCCCAGCAGCCTCACCCTGAGCGAGAGACCAGGTGCCCCCATGGACCACCCGAATCTCGGCTCTGCTGTCCCCACCCATGACCTCCCCGCCCAGGCCGGGGCTGTAAAGTTGCCTTGCGCGTCTGCAGGTGAGGATGAGCCGACGGTCACGTCAGGGCTTGGTGCCTCCATGCGGTCCTGTATCTGCTGGGTGTCAGGCAGAGGGAGGGGTCTGGAGGGGTCTGGGACCCCCATTAGCCTGACCCCAGCCCTCTCCGTGGCTCCATCCCTTAGGGAGGCACGTCGGGGTTGTTCTTCATGCAGGGTCCCTGCAGACATCCCGGGCTCATGATGCACTCCAGTCGGAGACCAGGTCTGGTGTTGGATACTGGGCACTAGGTGCCAGGTGCTGGGGACTGAGTACTGGGTTCGGGTGCTGGGCACCAAGTGCTGGGTACTTGGTGCTGAGTGCTGACTGCTGGTTGCCCACGGCTGTGCCTCATCACCCGGTCTCCCCAGAGGCCATCAGGAGGCCCTCAGGTGACCTTCCTGGGGCCCTGCCATGAGGGTTGGCAGGCGGCCCCCCAGGCCCCAGGGCTGTGATTCTGGGTCTTCTGGGTTTCTCCACAACTGAAGCTGCTGTTGGCCATTTTGGCCTGCAGATTCCTGTTGTCCGGGGTGCTGAGATGCCCCAGAAATAAGAGGGGGCTGAGGGGGGAGCAGGTGGCCGATAAGGCCCACAGGCTGAGTGGGGGTGGGGGGAGGGGTACGCCCTTTCGAGCAGGGGGAGCGTCCTCGGGGTGCAGAGAGCGCTCAGGGCGGGGGACACGAGCAAGCGACAGTGCAATAAAGAGATGTGTGGGTCGGGCGGGAGAGGGGGCAGACACCACGCCAGGAAACGCACTCTGGGTGGACGATGCTATCACGCGTCCTACACGCTAGGCCAGCCCCCAGGGCAGAGCAAAGGGCAGAGGTGACGCCATCACAGCCTGGCAGGGCACGGGCTGGGGCGGGCCGGGAAGAGGCGGGCGAGCTCGGGGGTGGCGAGTCCCACCCAGTCTGCACGGCACATCTGCCTGCCGAGGCTGGGAACATCCTCGCAGGAATTGCTGTTTTGAGTATTTTTCTTTGTTTGGGGCCACACCTGGTGGTGCTCAGGGCCGACACCTGTCTCTGTACCCAGGTCCAACATGTGCAAAGCCAATGCCCTCCCCGCTCTGCCATCCTTCCAGCCCCCGGGGCATTGTGCTCTGGGCGGCTTACATGGGTATACAGTTGTGTGTGTGAGCACGGCTGGGAGCAGCAGTGACAGGGACCAACCCGCCTTCTCTCTGCTGCCCAGGCGGGGGAGCGGGGGGAAGGGGACGCCCCACGTCAGTTCACCTGATGGGGCTGGAGTTAGAACACGGTCGGGAGGGGACCAGGTGGGCCCACTCAGGCTGAGCCACAGCATGTGGGAGAGACTAGGCGTGTGTGGGAACATGTGGAAGCGTGTGGAAGCGTGTGGAATCATGTGGAAGCATGTGCAAACGTGTGGAGGCAGTAGAAGTGTGTGGAAGCATGTGAAAGCATGTGGAAGAGTGTTGAGGTGTGGAGCATGAAAGGATCTGAGAGGGCTGCCAAGAGCCCACCTGATTCATGTTGTCTCCTTGGGAACCGGAACTCATCGAGGAGGTGAAGGAGGAACCCTGCAGGCAGCAACACCCAGGGGATACTGACCCTGGACACTGACCGCAGGACACTGACCAGTGGGAACTGGCCATGGGGCACTGACCATGGGACACTGACCATTGGGAACTGACCAGGGGGCACTGACCAGGGGGCACTGACTAGGGGGCACTGACCAGGGGATACTGACCAGGGGGTACTGACCATGGGGCACTTACCAGGGGGCACTGACCGCAGGACACTGACCATGGAACACTGGCCAGTGGCCACTGACCATGGGACAATGACCGGGGACACTGACCACAGAACATGACCATTGAACATTGACCAGGGGGCACTGCCCATGGGACACTGACCATGGGACACTGACCAAGGGGCACTGACCTCAGGACACTGACCATGGGGTACTGACCATGGAACACTGACCATGGGGCAATGACCACAGGGCTCTGACAATGGGGCTCTGACTATGGGACACTGACCTCAGGACGCTGGCCATGGGGCACTGGCCATGGGGCACTGACCACAGGGCTTCTGGTAGCCTCAAAGCCACTAGCAAGGCAGCTTTCGCTCAAGCACGGGAACGAAGGGAAGACGGGCACCTGGCCTGTGGCCTCTCTGGGGAAACACCGACCAGAAAGACTTTGTGATGAGTGTTTTTGTGTAATTCAGAGCTGGTTCTACTCAGGCACTTTTCAAGGACCTGGGTTCTTCAGAATGTTTCCCTCCCACGTTACCTGGAGAAATGAACATGCTTTTATCTCATATTAGAGTAAAATGTTACGCTCTTGTGTATCTTTAAGGTTATTTTTGCTTGGTGTGTTTAGAATGGATTATACGAAACCTCTTATGGTTGTAAAAACAATATGTTCATTTCAGAAAATATGAAGAAGTGTAAAGACAAAAAAAATTAAAAAATAAACACCAAGCCCAGAGTCAAGTTGACATTTTGGTGGTAAATGCAGATTTTCTTCTTCCGGATTTCGCTCTTCTTTCCCTGCCGTGGAGAGCCTCCTGTGTGGGCGGGCGTGTTGCTCGGAACTGCTCTCCCGTACTGTCTGTCAGACACTTTAACATTCTCAGGGAACCACTTTAAGGGAAGTTGGAAGTAGCTCTCTCCGGGAAAGCACGAGACTCAGCTTCTGTTGCTCACCGAGTCGCTGTATTTGGGGCTTGGTGTGGGTAGTTTGTACATGGAGTCAGTGTCCCTGGTCTTGTCTTTGGTGTTCTTGGGCCTCCATAGCCCTACAGCTGTGGGCTCTAACAACCCACCATGGCAGACTTGTGAGAAACGAGAACAAGGACGTCCCATTCTAGACCAAGATGGAGAGAGAGAAGAGACAGATGATGGGTAATGGGTGATGGGTGGAGGAGAGATGAGGGATGGATGATGGATGGAGAAGAGATGGGGGATGGATGGATGGATGGATGGATGTTGGGTGGATGGATGGGTGGGTGGGTGGATGGATCAGCGGATGGGTTGATGGATGGATGGGTTGATGGATGGTGGGTAATGGATGGGTGAGAGATGAGGGATGATGATGGATGAGAGAGTGGGAGTGGATGAATGGAGGATGGATGGATGGATGGATGGATGGATAGATGGGTAGGTTGGTGGATGGACCAGTGAATGGGTTGATGGATGGGTGTGGGGATGGTGAGTGATGGATGAAGGAGAGATGGGGGATGGATGGATGAATGGATGGATGGATGATGGATGGATGGATTGATGGGTGGATAGGTGGGTGGATGGATGGATGAATGGGTGGATGGATAGACGGGTGGATGGATGGATGAAGGAAGGATGGATGGATTGATGGATGGGTGTGTGGATGGGTAGATGAACAGACAGTGATGGAGAAGGGAGGAGGACGGACAGATGGATGGTTGGATTATGGATAGGTGGGTGAGTGCTGGGTGACGGATTAAATAATGCACAGAGTACAAGAGACGGGCAGGCATCCCCCTGCAGGGGGAACTGTGTTCCCTCTGCCCTGGGACCTTTTCTCCCCCATCCCTGGCACAAGCATGCCGTGGGGAGGTCCCCTCTCTGGTCACTGTGGCCCATACACTGTCGAGTTTGAATATCCAGTGCTGTCTCTCCAACACCCTGCGCTGCGTCCGTCTCTGTGTACTGAGGCTGTTAGCAGAACCTGTATTTACTGAACCACAAGTGGGTTATAAAACCTCCATTAATGAGCATGAGGAACTCAGTTATCATAAACAGAAAACTAGCGTTTGGTTTGCGACTAGTGAGCCCAGCTGTGCACGTCCTGGGAATTCGCTAACTGGCTTCAAATGTGGCCACTCACCCTGACACGGGTTTCCGTGTGTTCCCCGACATGGCAGGGAGGCTGTGAGGAACAGCTCCATCTGCCTCTAGTCACAAGCCAGGTCGCTGCCATCCAAGCACTAGAGTGTGAGCCCTTCTCCCATCCAGACACCCCGAATGTGCCCTAGAAGTGGGTGACCTCTGCCGGCTACTCTATGGAGAGGCTCCCTGTGTCCTGCTGTGTCGAGAGGTTGTGCCCTAGAGCTGGACAGGACTCTCCTGTGGCCTCTTCACAGCTATTGAAGCAGTTTCTGCTGCTTCTGGGGTTAAACAAGCCGCGTGGCCCCTCCCGAGGAGGACGAACAGACCCTCAAGGTTCCAGACCCTCCCCGCCCCCAGAGTGAAGGAAGAAGGGGCTCACTGTGTGTCAGAAGGGGCCTCTGTCCCGACCCCTCTGTGTAATGGAACAATCTCCAGGCCCAGCACTGACCTGTGTGTCCCTGCAGATGTGACTCGCAAGGTCCCGTGCCGGGCAGTGCCCAGTGCTCACTGCAACAGTGGCTGACCCAGAGAATTGGACTTTTTTTTTAACTTGTGATTTCATTGAGTCCCTGCAAAGCGGGAATGAGCATAGTCCCCAAGGAACCCGAGTGTCTGGGGGACAGAGAATGTCGTGGCCACAGCCTGTCCATCCTGGTTGTCAAATGGACACATATAGAATGGTGGCGCTGGGCTAGAGAGATGGTACAGGACTAAGGCACTTGCTTTGCAGGCAGCCAACCCTGGTTTGATCCTAAGGAGGTCCCCTCTGCAATGCCAGGAGTGAGCCCTGAGCAGAGCCGGGAGTGAGCCCTGAGCACAGAGCTGGGAGTCAGCCCTGAGCACAGAGCCAGGAGTCAGTCCTGGGTACCACTTAGAGTGGCCCAAGCCCCCCTGACACACACACACACACACACACACACACACACACACACACGATACCATCACTGCGGACAGAGTGGTGAGCACGAACCCGGCTCTGTCCCACATGCTCCGCGGACGGACCATGTGGCTCCTTCTGCACCTCCGGGTCCTGTGGGGACTCTGGACAGCGGGTGCGGGTGGGGACAGGCGGGTGCCGGGAGCAGCGGGCCCCGTCTCAGACCCTCCTGTTTCCCCAGGGCGAAGGTGAAGAAAGGCGTGAGCATCGTCGGGGTGACGGCCAGCAGCCCTGGCCTCTGGGAGGTCACCGAGAGCAGGGACCCGGCCGTCATCGTGTGCCGCAGGAAGGCCACCGCCACCGCCACAAGCAGGTGGGTGCCGGCGTAAGGCCGTGGGCCGGGGAGGGTGCGGGCAACTCCGGGCCCCACAGCTGTGCTGTGTCTGCATGTCCACCTCCCCGTGGTCAGCCACGAAGAACACCCCGGGGCTTCCCTCTGCAACCCCCAGAGCTGTGGCCTCTCTTTGTCCCGCTGGACGGTGAGCCCCAGCCTGGTAACCGCAGGCAAACGGCCGTCCCAGAGGTGGCTAAGCCAAGACACGACAGCTGTGGTCAGGCTGTGACGGGGATCCCGTCGTGCTGCCAGAGTCCCGTGGCTGGTCTGAGTGTGAGGAGAGCTGCCTGGGGCTCGGGGCTGACCGGCCGGGACCTGGGCTTTATTCCTGCTCCCGGAACCCACGGCTGCCCACGATGTGGTCCCTCAGGCGAGCAGACGGAGGCTCTTGGGGTGCACGGCCACTGCCTCCCACCATGCCTGGCCGCCTGTGTACCCCGATACTCCCTCGTGGCTGGTGCGGGGTCTCCACCCTGGAACGTCTGGGCGAGTCAGGTGCTCGGACTCGAGGCAGAGGTGATGGGACTCAGGACATGTCCAGAGGCTCCCACGGGGGCCGAGGGGCCGTAGCAGCCCACTGGCGGGCCTGAGGGTTGAGGAGTAAGGGCGACCGCGGGAGAGGAGTCGGCGTCTGTCACGTGGCTGGGCTGGGACTGGCCACTCCTTGGAGGCTGCCGAGTGCCGGCTGTCACACCCTCCCTGCTGGTCACTGAATAATGGCCGTGGGCGCCTCTCAGTTGGATTCATTCCCTTTAAGCAATTTTCCTGGAAACTCGAGCCCACCCCCACTTCTTCACTGCTGCTCGCTGCTGGGTGCTTAGTCAGTGGACGCCACTGCGGAACGGAGATGGTCATTACCGCGACGCCGGGCACATCTCGGTCAGCTTTCTGCCTCAGAGATGGGCGAGCAGGTGGCCGCAAGCCTGGCTCAGCCTGACCCCCGGGAAGCGCGGACCCCCAGCGCTAATTTCATGATGAGAATCAGAGGTATTTGGTGCCTAGTGTTAGTGAAAATGAGAAAGTGCCCTTAGCACCCCGGCCGACATGCCAGGCAGACTCCTAAGACAGTGCTCAAAGGGGCACGACTCTCTGTGGCAGGTCTGCTTGGTGCTGCTACCAGTGTGCCCAGGGTCCCCTACTGTGAAGACTCCGTAGAGATCAGAACCCCCCAGGAGCAGGGGCCTTCGAGGGTCACCAGGCCCTCCTCATAGGCTACAGTCCTTGAGAATCCTGCCTCGGGCAGGGGGCTGAGAAACAGAGCTGCAGAGCCCAGCGGGGGTCACACAGGGGCAGCCGTGCTCCCCCTCAGGGAGCCGCCTGCCGGGAGGGTGGGCAGGGGTGCAGTGACCACAGACCATCTGCAGCACGGGCCACGCTCTGCGCCTCGAACAGACCGTGGATGAACCAGGATGGACACTTCCTGGCCATGGATTGACACTTCCTGGGTCACAGATGGACCATGTCTTGAACTAAATCCTGAACCACGGAGGGCCCGTGTCCCGGGCCACAGACAGGCCACAGATATCTGCTCTCATTTCCAAATCAAAGGAACAGCACGGAATGTGAGACAGAACACTGGGATCCGATGCAGGAGGGGCTCTCGGGGCTCCCTGGGGAGCCAGCTCTGTCCTCAGACGCCGCCTGCGTTTGTCCGTCGGGCTCACGCTGAGCCGTTGCCCCCGGCCCAGCAAAGGCCTCGCCCTGCTAGCCCTGATGTTGCGTTACGGAAATTATGGGTCCAATTTCCCGGAAATCACGCCCCCGCCGAGTATCCCCCACCCCCAGTGCGCCACGCTCGGGTGCTGGGACTCTCGAAAGCTGCCTTAATTTCTCCCGGTGGCCTTGCTTTTATTACATCGTATATTTGGTGTTTAATATCTTCGATTTCCGGGAGAGCACCGAGCTTAGACTTAAATAATTCAGCACACGTTTCCGTGGGGGCCAAGGCGGGTGGCTGTGCGTCTGGCCCGGTACAAATGGCCTCGGCTTCTAATGCAGCCCAGTAGCGGGACACCAGGCCTCCTGGCTGGGGCCTCATGCCAGAGACAGCGCCCCCCGGTGGCCATCAGCAGAAACGCTCCCCCACACCCGCTCTCAGCCTTACTGCCAGTGCCCCCCTCCACCCCCTCCCCATCCCGTCCACACGTGTGTCCTATTGCCGTGGTCCACAGATGACACGGCTCATCCCTTCCAGAAGGCCACAAGGTGCTGAGCTTGATGGGGCAGACACTGCACACAGTGGAGTTGAGGGAGAATGGAACTGCATCAAAGGCAGAGAGAAACAGAGAATCGGGGTCTCCCAGAGGAGCCCCTTCCTCCTGCAGGCTGGGGAGGTGCCCCTGCTCCTGCGCCCGAGAGCTGTGTCAGGTCTTCGCTGGCTGGCGTCTGCCCTGGGGCTCCTGCACACGCCGGCCCCCTGCCCACCCTCAGGAAGGTTCCTGAGACTCCTCACACCTGGGCACCCTTCCAGCTCTCGGATGCCAGAGAGCACAGTGCTCAATGCCGGGGTGTCTGCTGGGAGTTGGGGGCTGGGGAGGGCTGGAATCGGGCGCACAGCCCCCCCTCTCCCTACACTCGTCTCCGACTTCACCGCGAGGACACGATGACCCCCAAGGGACGCCCCATCATGGCTCTCAGCCCTGGCCACCTCCTGCCGCTTGGGGGGTCTGGCCCGAGTTTCTTCTGAAAGATGGGTTTCATTTCCTGGGGGAACATCGCAGAACACTGAGGAATGGGATTCCATTCCAAACACAATTTTCAGAACCGTTTCCCTCGATGCTGAGCCTCGGGGTGAAACCCAAAGCAGGGGCCACTCGCCCGCCCCACAGGAGGTGGACAGCCGGGCGCGCTGAGGAGGTCACATGGCCCTGGAGGGCAGAGGGCCCCGTGGCTGGGACGTGAGGTCACTGCTTCGGGGGTGAGGAGAAGTGGAAGGTCCAAAATAAGACCCTGCTCTCCCCTGCCGAGGCTTGCAGTCCTCTTCACACCTCTCCTAAGACACCACCTTCGTGAGCCCCGAGCCACCTGGGTCTCGTGGACGGGCCAAAGAGGCTTGATTTATATATTTAGTTATTTTGCTTTTGGGGTCACACCTGGCAATGCTCAGGGGTTACTCCCAGCTCCGCACCCAGGAATTACTCCTGGCAGTGTCAGGGGACCATCTGGGATGCTGAGGATTGAACCCAGGTTGGCTGCGTGCAAGACAAACACCCTCCCAGCCTTAAAGGGTGCATTGCCATGTGAGCTGAGCAGAAAAGAGCAATCTTGAGCATCTTGCCCAGGGGACACTGTCATCGGGGTCTCTTTAAACAACAGTGACCCTGGGTCTCATGCTCCCGGAACTGACCCTGAAGAAGTCACCGGGCACCGTCTGCACAGACTCGATCTCCGCATGACGTGTGACGATGACCACGCTGGCGTCCACAGGGCAGAGGGCGGAGGGGTCGCCCAGGGTGGGGTGTGCAGGCAGCTGTGCTAACGAGGCGTTTCACAGGATTTATGGGCAGGTGGAAATGCTCTCCATTTCCTGGTGTGTGTGTGTACACGGCCGAGGCTGTAAAGATGAAATATAGCAATATTTTAATAACAGCAAGTATCGGGGCGAGCGTTCATCCTCTCCCAAGTCCAGAGTGGGACTTGCTGAGAAGCTGCCGACTCGACTTGTGCAGGCTCAGGAGTTTGAAGCTCATGAAGCACAGCAGGACCAGAGCGGAGAAGAGAGAATCTCCCCAGACCAGCATGGGGCCAGCACGGGGCCAGCATGGGGAGCTGCCTGCTGTCCGCTGTCCACTGCCCACTGCCTGCTGTCCACTCGCCGTCTACCTACTGTCCATCGCCGGTGTCCTCCTTTGCAAATTCTCTCCGTCCTCGTCCTCCACCTCTCGTGTGTGGGCTAAAAGGAACGGCGTGGAACACTTCTGGGATCAGAGCGGCTGAAGGAGCTGGAATGCACACGGGACAAATGTGCACTGATGATCTTCTAGCAAGAAAAATTGGAATCGATCGGGTGCATGATAAGCACAGGCTAAATCTCAAAGTTCCAGGAAATAGGAGATCAGATCTTCTACCGAAGACGCTGTTCCCTCTTTGAAGCCTGAGGGTGGGGGGGGGCAGGGGGGGCATGCAGACCCATTTCCCGGGATGGTCCTGGGCCAAGATGGGGCCAGAAGCCCCAGGCGCCCTTGCTGAGCA
This sequence comes from Sorex palustris, assembly GCA_028565675.1. Classification (NCBI taxonomy): domain Eukaryota; kingdom Metazoa; phylum Chordata; class Mammalia; order Eulipotyphla; family Soricidae; genus Sorex; species Sorex palustris. The sequence goes on along the minus strand of JAOXYA010262459.1, from coordinate 8,800 downwards.
GATGGAATTGAATTTTGTGCGGGAAGAGCGTTTCCTCTTGTGTTTATCGTGGATCTTGGCAGTGGCCAGTGTCATGGCCCCTGACACTGGGCCTGCTGACCCCCCCATGGCTGGGGAGCCCGTTGGCATCCAGGAATGTTAGCCCGGGGGCTCAGACCACTGTCCCGGGGACCATGGGAGTCATAGGCTTCTTCAATCAGGGACAGCTCGGGTCTCAGGGTCCCCGGGGACTTGGCAGCCAGGGCTCAGGTTGCTGTCCTGGCCACTGTGCTTATCCATGCCGAGTGCCTGCCCCCTGCTGTGGCTCATGGAGAGGAGGGCATCTGCTGGGGAAGCTCCCCACAATGGTCTGGAAGCTCAGGCTGTGCCCCTGTGGGTCTGATGGGGGGGAGCAGGAGGGGCTGGTCTGGGCCCCAGAGCGCCCTCCCCCAACTGTGCCGCCGTGCCCAGCTGCCTGCTGCTGGAGAGGCCCAGGTCCCCGCCGGAGAGATGGGGTCAGACCCAGCGTGTGGCGGGGGCTGCCGGGGATGACCCGCCTTGTCAGACCAGGTCACATGGATGAAGGGGATCCTGTGGCAAGGACAGGACAGGACCGTCTGTACTCCCTCTCTCCCCGGCTGTCCTCCATCTCTGTCCTCCCTCTCTCCCTCTCCCCATCTTGTTTTCCTTCTGAGGACCCAGCAATCCCGCCTCCTGGCGAGTGTCTTCTGAGCAGGGAGTGAGGGTGACACCATCCCCAGCACTGACTATGGAGTGGCCCTGGGTCGGGGGACACAGGTACTGCGTGGGCAATGGGACAGACACTTCCTCATGACAGCACAATGGGCGCTCGCCCCTGGCAGGCATGAGGCTGAGGTCTGAGGGGCAGCCTTAGGGGTAGGGGCTTCCAGGGCACCGACACGGGGCAGCGGCTGGGCCATGGGGGAAGCAGATGGGAGGGAGGATGGACGGGAGGACGACGGGAGGATGACCTCATACACACACACCAGAAACCCACATATACCACAACCTCACACAAACAACAGAACCCCCACTCATATGCACTCACACCCACATACACTATAACCCCTTCACATGCACTCACACACACTCACACATTCACACACACTAGCACACACACTCACACACATTCACACACATTCACACACTCATACATTCACACACACTCACACACACTCACACATATACTCACACACACACACCCTGTAACCCCCACCCTGCATGCACTTGCACACCCACAGTGTGGCCGTGGGCTGCTCACTGTTGGAGGGACGTTGTTTTGGGGTGTGTGTGAGGCTGTCTGCTTGTTGGGAGGGACTCTGGATGTTTCGTGGACGGACACGGCAGAGGCCCGAGGCACACTCGCTCCGGCTGCCCCCGTGGCGCATGCTGGGGAGCCCCTCGCAGCCTCAGCCAGGCTTGCTGGGTCGCCCCTGCCCAGCCCTGGTCCCCATGTGCTCCCCGTGGTACCACACACAGCCTGTGGTCGGGACAGGCCCTGCACCCATGCAGCTGCCCCAGAGTCGCCAGCTCAGACCGTGTCCCCGCATCCCCCCGCCCGTCCATGAGGGGGTTGACGCGCCCCTGGCTCATTAGAAACCACTTTCCTTGTCCGCCGGGATGTACTGGTTAAGTCATTATTCTGCCTATGAATTATGGATGGAGATAATCCTATTAGCCGTGATTTCATTGCGGAGAGACGAAACAAACTATTTATTATCCAGGGCTTGGAAATGGTGCCCGGACAGCACAGACGGCTGCGTCCTGCGTCCGTCCCGCACGCCTCCTCTCCCTCCTCCCTGAGTCTCGGAGCTGTTCCAGGCTTGTGTGGGGTCCCTCCAGCTGGACAAGCTGCCTCCCTGCCCGCACCCCCTCACTGCACCCCTGCCCAGCTCCAGTGCCTCTCCCTCGCCCCCTGCCTCTCCCCCCCACACCTGCTGGCGCCCCGAGTAGGGGCAGCCTGTGCCCCAAACACCATCTTACGAGCCGGCATCACTCAACCAAAGATTTTAAAAAAGTGCTCACACAGCACCGTGCCAGAATGGACCCAGCTGGGACCCCCGAGCAAGGCCCGGACTGGGTCCCAAACTCTGCTCACAGCTTCCTGTCCCAAGACCCCACACAGCACCAGTTCCGGGACCACCTGCCCATGAGCCGCAGGTACCTGAATGCCTCATCACTGGATGCACACAGACATGTGCACACACACACACACACACACACACATGCACATGTGCTTGTACAGGTGCTTGTACACACAGGCACCCCACACATGCATACATACACAGATGTACACTCACTCGCATACACATACACCCCACACACACATGCATACACACAGGTGCACACGGTGCTTGTTCACCACATGCAGGCACACATGCACACACAAGTGCTTTGTACACACATGCACCCCACTCACGCACACACACTTGCACACACACACAGGTGCACACGGTCCCTTGCACACAGCCTGGGACCCTCCGCAGGCCCAGCTGCCATGAAATCACCCTGATGTCCGTGGACCAGTGCCACACACATCCGCAAGGCCACTGCAGACACAAATGTCTCAGTGTCCAAACGTGTCCGACGGGGCGGCCCCCCCCAGTGCCCACCCTGTCCGTTCATCACCTAGGAGATGCAGCCACCCCGCGCCTGGCACACACCCCGCCCCCACCCCCCGGCTCTCCTCTCCTGGGCTGCAGGGTTGGGCCCTCAGCTGGGACCCAGCTGTATTGACAGCTCTGGATTCTGCTCTGAGCATCTGTGGCACACCGGGACAGGGTGCCCACAGAGGGTCAGCCACGGGTTCCGCCTGCCCCAGATCCTCAGGTGCCCTCTGGGGATGGTTCTTGGGGAGCAGCATGCAGATGCCTGGCCTGTCCTGCAGGCCTGCCCCGGACCCAGCCGCCTGCTGCATGCGAGGGCACGTTTCCCGGGCCCGGGCACTTGAGTGTGGCCACGGAGGCCGAGGCTCCCCAGGGCTGCCAATAGTGCCTGCCGTCCTGAGGAGGCCCCGTGCAGACTCGGCTGTGGGAAGCAGATGTGTGCTCACGCCACACGGGCCTGAGGCAGGAGCGAGGAGACTGCAAGGGCAGTGGGGAAGGGGCCATGCCCACGGGGACACGCGTGTTCCTGGAGCGACACATCCCGCGGGGGCAGCTCACGCCTTTCCCCTGGAGAGAGGAAAGGGGAGAAGCATCCCAGTGCTGTGACCACCCTCAGGCCTCACTGGGCACCCTCGGTGCCCGTGGACGCAGGGAGAATTCCCCAGCCGGCGCCCGCATCAGCATGTCGGGTGCTGAGCCGGCATGGGGGTCCCCCAGCGCCAGCAGAGTCTCGCCCGAATCGTGTCCAGAGCTGTGTGTGCCCCTGCTGCTGCCCAAACATGGACCCAAGTGTGTATGACCATGTTGGTAGTTCTCGACCTCGTGTGGCGGAAGGGAAAGACCCAGTTGAGGGCACGACCCTGACGCTCTCCCGCAGACACAGTGCCCGCTGCCATTGTGTCTGAACCCTCTGGGTCCCTTCCATAAGTCGGCCCCTCTCCTGCCTCTCTGCCCTCACAACTGCCTCTGTGTGCCGGGCGGGCAAGTCTGGCCGGGTGTGAGCTTACAGGGCATGTGGAGGAATTCCTGTCGCCCTGCAGAGGCCGGGGCAGCTGGCTGAGGGCTGGGTCAGGGATGGAGGGGCCTGGGACCGGGCCAGCCCTGCAGCTTGTCTTGGGCCCATGATCCCACCCAGGCAGGAAGGATGCCTGGTGGAAGGAGCTGCCGGTCCTCAGGACCTGCCTTCTGGTTCCTCCGGCGGGAGAGTCGCAAGACTCAGCTTCTCCCAGAAACACAAACCCGTCCCTTAAGCACACAGAGCTTCTCTTACAGAGAGCCGGGGAACACCTCGGGGCGAGTGGCGGGGCCAGGGTCAGTCCTGGTTTCACGGCCACACAGTGGGCATGCGGCAGGCCCGCCCCAGACCTGGGAGCGGTGTGGTGGGCACACAGGCGCCCTGGACACGCCGACGGGGCTGGAGCCAAGTCCAGGCTCAAACCCTGCAGGGGGCAGACGGGATCCATGTCCGCGGCCTCGCGCCTGTCCAGCTTGAGCTCCTGCGATGGAGAAGTTGAACCCCCGGGGGAGACTTTCCCAACAGGACTTTGGGGCCCCTGAGAAGGTGGCTGGTTCTCCAGGGCCCAGAAGGCGCCCGCAGGCCGGGCCCGCGAGTGAGCTGGTGGCTGTGTCCGTGTGTGGGGAGGGGACGGCGGGGAGTCGAAGGAACGTTCCCCACAGAGAACGCAATAATGCAGAGGCAGCAGGCGATGCTGTCTGAGGGGAGACCCAGACAGCCGCTTCTGGAGCAGGAAACTGAACCGTTATTCCTCAAGGCATTGAGAAGTATCTCCTCCACAGTCTGGGGACCCACTGAGAAGGAGCAGGTTGGAAACAGAAGGGTCTGGAAACCATCTAGGAATGTAAAAGTGGTTCCTGGAAGGCAGCAGGCACGTGAGCTGCCAGATGTGACGAGTGGGGACATCGGGGAGAAGGGAATGCAGAGGGGCCAGGCTGGGTGCCCCCAGGGAGGAGGCAGGGGGCAAGGTCGCCCAGAGACCCCCACAGCCCACCTCCTCCAAAGAGCCCTGGAGACTCCACACCAGTGAGACTCTCTGGAACCCACAGAGCACAATGCTGGGATCCCGGGACCCAGGCAAGGACCACTCTCGGTGCAAGGGGGCAGAGAGCAGTCGCGCCTGGCAGATGGGGGGAGGGGCTTGCACGGGTCCCGTGGGGCCCCTCTGCACATCGGGAGAAGGTGGACAGGCGCTCAGACACAGACACCCAGATGAGAACGTTCGGGGCACAATTGTGGAGAAAAACAGCCGCAGCCAAAAGGGAAAGGGGCTGGATCCAGAGGTCACCCAGCTGGGGGCCATGCGCTCAACTGGGGAGCCAAAGGCCCCGGGTCCAGGGACCGGGCAGGGACAAGCGCCTATGCGGAGGGCAGGGAGCTCGCTCGCCATGGCTGGGACCTGAGGGGCAGCTCTTTAGGAACAGCAGAGGAACTTGGGAATTCTTGGGCTAATGAGCTAACGGGGAAGGGGAAGGCCACGGGGACCTCTGCCGCCCAGAGCAGTCGGACGTTCAAAGCGCAAGTTGGAAGAGCCACGGGTCACCGTGATGTTGGATGCTGACCACTCCAGAGTCAGTGATCCTGAAAGGCTGGAGAAGGACGAAGGCCAGGGAGAGCCGAGCCTCAGAACCCGGAACCAGCCTCCCTCGGACTCACAGAGCCAAAGGAAGGAAGCCTCTGTGTGGATTGTTTCCCAGCATAGAGGCAAACGTGTGAAATAACCAAGAAAAATAATTTTCTGGGTGAGAGATGAGTCTCAGGAAAGGCAGTCAGTGTTCTAACCCCCCCGAGCCTGAAATGCATCGATAAAACATTCAGTGGTGGGGCTGGAGCAATAGCACAGCGGGTAGGGTGTTTGCCTTGCACGCGACCGACCCGGGTTCGATTCCCAGCATCCCATATGGTCCCCCGAGCACCGCCACGAGTAATTCCTGAGTGCATGAGCCAGGAGTAACCCCTGAGCATCTCCGGGTGAGACCCCCCCCAAAAAAAAACAACCTTAGAGACCATGTATGATGCCATTCACATTTGAGTGGAATGTAAAAATTACTATTATGGCTTCTAGTCAACCATAAGCTATAAAGTTTAGGGGCACCAATGATTATACAAGAATTCCTTTCTGCACAGAGGTCAGGCCCCTAACCCCCCATGGTTTCAAAGATTTTACTATAAATAAGTCCAAAATGATTTCACACTGTTGCCTTTTCAGAATATTTCTTTTTAAATCTCATATTATTTGAGCTGTAGTTTCACACATTTTTTAGTGCTTAAACTGTAAATATTTTCATTCTTGTTATAAATTCTGATTATTTGTATTACCTAGAATCAAAACAACTAAATTTTGCTCTCATCAGTCTATGCATGTTGTCATTTCCAGTTGTGAAATACCTTCTTTGTGTTCACCTTACCAGAAGGTTCCCAAGTGAATCAGTAAATACCTATAGGAATTTCATTACTGTTGCATTACTGTATACTGATAAACAATCAGGAAGTGTTTCAGAACTAATCCGTATGTCAGAACAGATTTATTTGAGAAGGTGAAATGTGTTCAATAAAAACTATAAGACAGTGATAAGAGGAAATTGAAGAAGACAGTTTTTAAAAAGGAAGGATATCTCATGCTTATGGATTGGAAAAATCTTAAAAGTTTCCCAAGTGGCCAAATCCATTATAGACTCACTGCACTCTGATGAAAAATCTTGTAGACAGTTCTTACAGAAATAGAAAAAATATCCAAAAATGTATGAGAAATCACAAAAGTTCCTGAGGAGCCAGTTATCCTCAGAAAGAATAACAAAGATGGGCATACCATATTTCTTTACTTCAAATTATATTCAGACACATAGTACTCAAAACAGTATTGCACTGACATATGAAATATGTACTGCACTGCACTGCACTGCCTTCCCATTGTTCATCTGTTTGCTCCAGCAAGCCCAATAATGTCTCCATTGTGAGACTTGTTGTTACTGTTTTTGGCATATCGAATACATCACGGGGAGCTTGCCAGGCTCTGCTGTGCGGGCAGGATACTTTTGGTAGCTTACCTGACTCTCAGAGAGGGACGGAGGAATCGAACCCGGGTCGGGAAGGCAAACGCCCTACCCACTGTGCTATTGCTCCAACTCAGATTTTTTAGTACTTTAAGAAATCTAAAATTGTATTTTGGGCTAAGAAGCTTTTGCCTGCAATCTTGGATGAGACTCTTCTGCTGCAAGGCAAGTTCCCTACTTGCTCTCCTATCTTTCTGGCCGTCTTCCTCCTTCTTCGTCATTTTTCATTCTCTTCCTCTTCACCTCCTCTCCTTCTTCTTCCTCCTTTTATCTTCTTTTTCTTTTTTTTTTTTTTTGCAGTGTCGGGGATTGAATCAAAGCCTTCATCCATGTAGAGCAAGTGTCCTTCACTCTGCCAGCACCCGTATTCTTTTTTTTTTTTTATTAGTGAAACACCATGAGGTACCCGTATTCTTAAACACCGAGTTTGGAAACTTGGTTGTTCTGTGATTCTGACATTTAACTTTCCTAAAGATTATGGAGCAGTATGGACTTGGTTTCAGTGATACTGACTTTCATTTTGCTGATTCTGTTCTGTTCTTGAGCCATCTGCGTACCATTTTTTCTTTCAAGTATGCAACCTTCATCATCTGGCATTGATTTGCTAAGACCCTTTGTGTGCTTTGTATTGTTTTAGTTTCTTTTTCTATGGAAACCATTTTGTAGTTAATTCAATAATACATATTTTACTTCTTTGAAGTTTTCTTATTTCACTAGAAGTTTTCTTATTTCACTAGAAGAATGGAATTTATGTAGCACTATGATGGGAATTTTCAATAAATTTACATTGCTTATAATTTTGAACTGATAAATTTTGGCCCTATAATTATTCTTACTGTTTATCAAACACAGCGGATCTAAACTAACTTTCCAGTGTCACTTTTTCCGCATGACCTGATTCGAGAAGTGTAGAAAAGATTCTGCTGTAAAACAGTAGTAGTGGTATAGAGAAATAAAAGATTATATCTATTAATTTTTTTTGAAAAATAAACATAGGGTCATTATAGGAAGACCATGTATTAACTAAAGTGTATCGTATTGGCCAAATGAATTGCTTTAATTTTGAAGAGAGTTGGCTGGAATCCTGGTGAAAGGTGGCAGAGTGGGGAAATTTAACCCCAGTGCAGAGCCTTTTATTTCAGCCATGTGAATAAAGCATCAGTGAGCTCGCAGAGTATGAGAAACTTGAAGATAATGGCTGATAAAATGAGAGATATATAGAGAAAAAGAACTTGGAGAAGATGGAGAAGCTAGCAATGGAGGTTTGGAGTGGACACCCAGCAGTAGCCTTTCAAGCCCATTTGGTGATAACCAGAACTTTCCTCCTTCTTTCTCTTCATCCCTCATTCCATTGATTTTAATGGGTGAGAGTAGCCAAGTTCATGAGAACATCTTTGCCTTTCTAGCTCAGAGGGCAAATATGGACCAGCAGACCTCTTTTCAGATCTCTGAGACCGAGAGATTTTATTCGATTGTTTCTTAAGCAGAGGAGGTGAACCGAAGAAATTCAGTGAGAGAGAAGAAAGAAATGCTAGCTGAAGGGCAGAGATGAGACATGAAATTTCTTTATTCTCTCCAGTGTTTGAGTCTCTTCTTTCCTTCTGCCCATTCCTTTGCTGCTGTTGTGTAAGGATTGGGAGCCACACATAGTTGATTGTGTTTCTCATTGTGTTTTCCAGTATGATTATGTGCTTGCACCTGAAGTCACAGTGTTTGTGGAAAGTTGCTCCCGTGTGGCTGGGGTGATCTCACCCACCCTGGTTGTTGTGCTGACTGGGTTAGGGGGTGGGAGGACTGTGATGCTCACATATTTGCTCCCTGGGGTCACTGATTTGTCTACAATGTTCATGTATCTGCAGTGCCTGATGGAGATTCACACCCTTCTTTTTTTAAATTTTTATTAGTGAAACACTATAAGGTACAGTTGTAGACTTACAAATTTTTGTGCTTGAGTTTCAGTTATACAATGATCCAGTACCAATCCCTCCACCAGTGCCCATTTTCCACCACCACGGGTCCCAGTATCCCTCCCACCCTCCATCTCCCCCATTCCACCCGGCAGTGCATTCCCTTTTGTTCTCTCTCTCCTTTTGGGTGTTTTTGAACTTCTAGAATCCACTCAGAGA
>JAOXYA010261994.1:0-19377 GCA_028565675.1 Sorex palustris | reverse complement strand
TGAAACACCATGAGGTACAGTTGTAGACTTACAAATTTTTGTGCTTGGGTTTCAGTTGTACAATGATCAAACACCCATCCCGCCACCAGTGCCCATTTCCACCACCACTGATCCCAGTATCCCTCCCAACCCCTTCCTTTCTCTTTCTAAAGTAAGAGCACATTAATTAGAAAACCAATTTCCCACTGCTAAAGAGAGACACATATCTGCACTTAGGTTTTCTAAGAAAAAAGTTTCCTTGGAAGAAAAAGCCTAATGGTTTGCTCTCACGTTGCTTACACAATGCTGAAATGCCATTGAAATTTAAATCTAATTGCCATGTGCCTTTCTTAGGTTGCCTGGCTTGTTAACTTCATCTGGACTGTGTGACCTGGGCAATAATTCTCTATGTTACCTGATTCTATACAGAGATTGTATTACCCTTATAACTGATCTTGAGTCAGGACAGTGAGAATAAAAGAGAAGAGGGGACCTAAGAAGTGCCCACAAAAGTACATTTCTCCAGGCTTAATCAGCTCAAATCATTTGCTTGAGACTCCTGACTTTGTTCTCTTCTGTACCCCTGATTCCTTTTCAGAACCAAGAACCATCCAGCTTTGTGACAGCATCCAGACTTCTAGGCAACGGACACAGGGCTCTATTTGCCCCACGAAACTGGAGCAACACTTGGACCAAGGTGCTCCAAGAGGAAATTTCCCTCGAGAGGGCAGAGGAAGTAGGGTGTGAAGATGCTGCGGCTGGTGGTGGAATCAGCCAAAATCGATCCACCTCTGACTCCTGAGCCCAGACTCTGCGTGACCTTCTACTTCAGAGGTGAGAGTCAGGGTGCCAGGTGACAGAGAGAAACTGACAGCCCCTGAGCTTGTGCACCAGCCCACTGAGCTCTCTACCTAATGGCTTTGTTTTGTTTTGGAGCCACACCTGGCTCTGTTCAGGGCCTACTTCTGGCTCTGTGCCCAATGATCACTCCTGGCAGGCCCAGGGGACCCTATGGGATGCCAGGGGTTGAACCTGGCTCAGCTGCTTGCAAGAGTCTTACCTGCTGTTCTATGTCTTTGACTCCAGTTTCTTGAGATTTTTCTGTAAATCAAAATTGTGCCCCTGACTGATACATAGAGGGAAAAAGTACCAGCTTCATAGGATTAATATGAGGATTTAGTATCAGTACTGTTCTTTGTTCAAGTTCTAGCAATAAATGTTACTTTTATCCTTGCAAAGCCTTTTTATAAATATAATTGCTGTTGCCCCTTACAATTCTGAGGCAAATGAGACAAGTTGTAGGGCCTATGTAAGGCAAATGCCCTACCGCTGTACTTTCTCTTCGGCCCCTCCATTATTTTTTGTAGAAATATGAAAGATGTCCAAGAAAACTGGGAGATTTATGATAAAGATTTCAGATTATATATGTATAATCTTCTCATCTTCACTATATGTGTGAGAGTTGGGAGCAAAAGGGATAGAAGGGAAAGAATTATGAGTCATATGAGTCAGCCAGCAGAGAAGAGGAAGAGGAGTGTGCAGGAAAATGAGGTTTCCCAAGAAGTGTGGAGAGGAGAAAAGAGGGGCAAAAATAAAAAAGTGAGAGGGGACCAAAGCAACAGTACATCAGGTAGGGCTCTTGTTTGCCTTGTATGCGGCCAACCTGGGTTCAATTCCCAGCATCCCATATGTCCCTGAGTACTATCAGGAGTAATTCCTAAGTGCAGAGACAGGAGCAATCCCTGAGCATCGCCGGATGTGATCCCACCACCCCCCCAAAAAAGTGAGAGAGAGAGGAAGAGAGATAGATACAAAGAGAGAGCAAGAGCAAGTGAGCGAGCGAGCGAGCGAGAGAGAGAGAGGGAGAGAGAGAGAGAGAGAGAGAGAGAGAGAGAGAGAGAGAACAGAAGTACCAGGAAAACATGCTGGGAGGAGGCCCTGAGGACTGAAGGGTATGGCAAAAGACTAAGCCAAAATAAAACAGATATGAAGAGCAAACCACACTTCTTTCATGTTTTCTGTTCTGTGAAAGATGCCCACTGAGCACCTGCGATGAAATTCCTAAGTCTTTGAGGCTCATTATGCCTCTAGTTTTTCAATTCAAGAAAGCATGATGGGTGTCCCATGAGTCTTGCCCTGATGAACTTTTCACAGGATCCAGGGAGCAGCCTCTCAAATTCCAGGCCCCCTTACCTACCTCATTATTGTGAACGTGGTCTTGCCCTTAGAAATAGCTCTTACCCATATGCTTAGACATCTCACAGACTTACCTACAATTTTTACAGTGTTTGGTATTTTTCACTTCTTGTCTATGGTGCCCTGAACACAGAACACCACCGAGAGTGATCTCTGAGCATAAAACCAGGAGTAAGGCCTGCGCACAGCAGGTGGGAAGTAAGAACGGAAGGAAGGGGGGAAGGAAGAAAAATCTCATGGGCACTGTTAGGAGTCAGACGGCAGCAGTGAGCATCACCCAAGCCCCAGGCACCAGTCACAGGGTCCCACCTGGCAGCAGGATGGATGAGCACCAGCAGGATAGTGGGGAAGAAAATTAAATGAGCATAGAATATAGTCAGTCAGAGGGGATGATTGTACCCTTATAAAAGGTGAGACACTTGGAAACTGCCTCCCTCACCCCATTGGAACTCAGCATCATATCACACCTGCCAATGCAGATTGAAATCTTCCTAGTGGATTCTACTGCTCTCTGCCCCACTGGGTCTAGACTTGAAAGCATTTGTTATACCAACATGGCCCCTGGGTGTCTTTGCAGATGCCAAGAAGAGAACCTCAGAAGTGGAAGGGAATAACCCCGTATGGAATGAGGTAAGTCTGTGACCACCCCAGTCACTAGGCTCAGCGCCTGCTCAGCTGTCCTGGAGCACATGGGAGCCACAGAGGATTCTCACAAGGGAGAAACTGAGCTGTCCAAGCACCGCAGGCCGAATTGGCCTAGATCTATTCTGGGACCTTCTCTCGCCCTGGGAATGGTTCCTGTCATGGTCCATCTTGCCCTGCCCAGCCAGGTTGATATTCCCAGGAGTCTCAAGCAAACCAGGGATCCCTTCTCTCTCCCATTTGCCCATCCATCCCCCCACACCCTTGGTCCTCAAACCTCTTATCTACTAACATGATAGTATTTCCAGCCACAGAAGCCCAGAAACCTGTGTGGGTAGCAAACCCCATTTTCTTAGGAAATTAGACTTGAGGGCTGGAGCAATAGTACAGCAGGTAGGGGGCGCTTGTCGTGCATGCAACTCGCCCAGATTTAATCATGCCATCCCATAGGGTCCCCAAAGTCCTGAGTAATTCCTAAACATCGCAGGGTATGGCCCCCCCAAAAAAAAACTAAAAAAAAAATTTGAGGAAACCTCAAAAGATATTTATTTCCTCAGCTTGAGAGAATAGTACCCTCCTATTCCCCATATCTCTCCTCATCTGAAAGACGTTGGCCTCTCTCTGCCTCTTGCAGACCCTAGTCTGGCATCTTAAGAACTTTCCCTTGCAAAATGACTCTTTCCTGCAAGCCATCCTTCGGAACAAAACCTCAGTGAAGAGTGAAAGGTAGGCTGGAGGGGCCCAGAGCAACAGTACGGAGGTAGAATGTCTTGCCTATAACCGGTCTGGGTTCATCACCAGTAGCCCACGTGGTCCTCCTCTGGTGGGGAGATTATTTAGAACCCATCGATTGCTAGACTAGCTCTAAGCACTGTCAGGTGTGGCCCAAATCAGCGTGTGGGAGGGGTGCTAGGGTGGGGGTAGGTGCACGGTTGGAGAGATAATGCAGTGGGTAAGGGGCTGCCTTCCATGAAGCCAACCTGGGTTGGATCCTAGCACCCTATATGGCTCTCAAGACCCACCAGGATTGGTCCCTAAGCACAGAGTCAGGTGTAAGCCCTGAGAACCACCACTTATGCCCTCCATTAAAAAAAAAGGAAGAAAGAAAAGTAAAGGATGGGATGAGAGGGTGCTTGCTTTGCATGTATGAGGCCCCAAGGGAAGTTCCTGGAACCTCATGTGAAAAAGAAGGGAAGTTAGGGAAAAGGAGGGGAAGGGAGGAGGAAAGGGGAGAGGAAGAGGAAGGGAGTAAGGGTGGAGAGAAGGGGCAGGAAGCAGGGAGGAGAGGAACAGAAAAGTAATGGTGAAAAAGGAGGGGTTGACCCTCTGACTAAAGGTGCAGCAGATGCTGCATCTCTCTAGTGTATAATTCAGATGTAGGAACCAGAACCCCACTTCAGGCAGCTCATTAAGAAAATAAAAAGGAAAGAAAATGGAAGAGTTGAAGAAGGCTAGCAAGTCTGAGACTAAGTCCAATTAGCCTGGGAGCCCAGTAGCGGTTGGGTCTCCTCTAAGGTCACGGGGAAAGAGATGAGGTCTCAAATCTCCCACCTCTCTCTGCCACCCCCTGCTTCCTCCTACTGTCCAGTTCTAGTGCCCCAAGCTCAGAAATCCTAAGACAGACTCAGCAGGTCCACTTCCAGCAAGTGTCCTCCCTGTCTGCTTACCTGCTACTCAGTCGTTTCAGTTCCGGGGCATGGAAACAGAGCTTCTGGAAAGAGCCAGTCAGTGGGATGCCATGTGCCCTGGAAACCCCAAGCCTGGTCCCCAGAGACAGTCCTGCTCCCTCTGGTGGATGTTCCTTGCACTGTGTTCTTCCATCTCTGGGGTGGGGAAGGATCCCCTTCTCCCAGCTCAGTAGCCTTGCCTGCCCCTTGTCTCCCCAGATTTATTGGCTCAGCCGTAATACCGCTCAAGCCTTTGGTGAAGAAACCAGATAAGGTCCTTTTCCTGAAAGACCTGCCCTTGATCAGCCAATATATGACGGTCTCAAACGTGAGTCGGGTCCTAGGAAGGGTGACTGGGGGAGTTAGGTGGGGGGGAGGGGGTGCAGAGAATCTTGGAATACTGCACTCAGAGATCCTGTGACCTGCACCAGACAACACCCTATCAAACGCTGTTGTTATCTCCCCAACTCCCTCATGTACAGACCAGCCCCTCACCACCCTTCCACTGTTGCTTCTCCCCCACCCCCCAATGTAAGTTGATAGATCATTCAGGGCTTGGGGTGCAACCCTGAGAAAGGCCATTGTCCACTGGAGTGACAAGTACCAAAGCACACATTTACAAGGGTCTGTAATGCGGCATCAGTGAGACCAGGAGTGAGTGAGGCCCCTGGGGAGGTAATGAAAGGCTTTACAGCGGAAATGAATGAAGCCAAAGGGGAATAGGTGGGGCTATGGACTCAGCTTTATAGTTCGCAGAGGAGCCACCCACCACCACGTGCACTTTGGAACAAAGAATAGCTCATCAGAGGAACGGGAATGATTTGTAGTTGTAAAAGTGATGAATCCAGGCACACCCTGCCTGATTTAAAGGCTATGGACATGAGGAACATGAAGACTTCTACACACTGACTTTCTTTAGGACTGGAGAGAGAGTACACTGGATAAGACTCTTGTCCTGCATGTGGTCAACCCTGGTTCAATTCCTGGCACTGCTTATAGTCCCCTGAGCACCACCAGGAGTGAGTCCTGAACACAGCCAGATGTGGCGCATAAACCAAATCAAACAATACAAAACACATTTTGGCTTTCTTCAGTTGACCCTAAGTTGAAAGTGGAGACAAAAATGAAGGAAGCTGGGGCCAGAGCAATATACAGCAGATGGCATTGGTCTTGCACACAGCTGACCTGGGTAACTCTGCATCCCATATGATCCCCAAAGCACTGCCAGGAGTAATTCCTGAGAGCAGAGTCAAGTGTAATTCTTGAGCATCACTGGGTGTGACTCAAAAAGCCAATAAATAATTTTTTTTAAAAAAAAGAAGGAAGCTTTTAGTTATTTGACAGTTCTGGGCATTTGGGACTGGTCCTGATGGTTTGGCTTCTGGGTGATTGCTAGAGATAGAGGTCTGAGGCTCTGTCCAGACTGTCCATGGTTGATGAGCAAAGCTGCATTCTGCAGAGTTTGGATTCATTTCTTGAGCTGACCACTTGTAAACTTTAGATCAAAGTTCCATATTTATTTTATTTATTTATTTGTTTATTTATTTATTTTGCACGCAGACAAAGTGGCCGACCCAAGTTTGATTCCTCCGCCCCTCTCAGAGAGCCCGGCAAGCTACCGAGAGTATTTCGCCTGCACAGCAAAGCCTGGCAAACTACCCGTGATGTATTCGATATGCCAAACACAGTAACAACAAAGTCTCACAATGGAGACGTTACTGGGCCGGCTTGAGAAAATCGATGAACAACGGGAGGACAGTGACATTTATTTATTTATTTATTTATTTATTTTGCTTTTTTTGGGTCACACCTGGTGATGCTCAGGGCTGACTTCTGGTTCTGCACTTAGGAATCACTCCTGGCAGTACTCAGGAGACCATATGGGATGCTGGGAATCGAACCTGGGTGAGCCGCGTGAAAGGCAGAACGCCCTACCTACTGTGCTATCGCTTCAGTCCCTAAAGTTTCATATTTATATGTGGTCATGTGATTGTCCGCTCACATATTCTGTTTCTCAGATGACTCTTGAAGCGTGTGAATCTGGCTGAAAGGATGATCCCCAGTAGGGGAGCCAGGGTATGTGGTGTGAGAGCTGGAGGGAGAAGGGCAGCGTGACCCTCCAGTGAGGGTTGAAGGCTGAAGTGGAGGGAGCTGAGATTTGGTGGGCAGCCAGGAGCCAGAGGAGGGTGTTGTGGTCTGTGCTGGACAGTTTCTCCTTTATTCTGGTGGTTGGGGCACCTGAACAAGGTATTCTGTCTGGCATCCTTCAGGAGTTGGGTGGGGGTGCTAGAATGATACAATC
Organism: Sorex palustris; assembly: GCA_028565675.1. Classification (NCBI taxonomy): domain Eukaryota; kingdom Metazoa; phylum Chordata; class Mammalia; order Eulipotyphla; family Soricidae; genus Sorex; species Sorex palustris. The sequence goes on along the minus strand of JAOXYA010261994.1, from coordinate 12,591 downwards.
CAATGCAGGGAGCTTGGAACCTGGAGTGCCATTGTATAAAGCTTCCTGTTGGTTCACTTGAAGAAAGTAAAAATTTTTTTTGTTTGTTTTCCTGGTTTTTTGGGTCACACCTGGCAGTGCTCAGGGCTTATTCCTGACTCTGTGCTCAGGGATCATCCCTGGAGGTACTTAGGGGAATTATATGGGGTACTGGGGATTGAACTCAGGTTGCTGCGAGCAAGGCAAATGCCCTACCCACTGGACTAGTGCTCTAGCCCTTAAAAGGGTAGATTTTCTCGGGAGTGCTAGAAAGAGAGCATTAGACCCTCTGAATTCTGAAGGAAGGGTGGGCAGGTGGAGGAGTCCCATGTATGACATCGTGAGATCATGGGTGAGGGGAGAAGTGTTGGTATTAATAGTTCCAGATGGCGCCCCACCACAGTCTGCCACCTGGCTCATTCTCCAAATCCCCTCCTCTCTGCCAAATTGCTCGCTCCCTCTGCAGGATGCCAACAACCACCTCCTCCACAGACACACAGGCTCTCCTAGAGTGGGCCCCTCCCATGGCCCGTATTGATAAGACTGGGCCGTGTTCTGAGGCTGTGGCTTAGCCAAGGACACATAGTCAGGCTCACAGGTCATTGCTTTTGTCTTCCTTCCAGTGCACCATCTCTTTATATGTGACTTACTTGGTCAAGCGGCAGTTCGAAGAGATAGGTACGTTCTTCCATGGGGCTTAGCTCTGCCCTGATCTGAATTTAACAAGTTTCTTAGCACTAAGCCCAGAGCTTGATGTGCTCATTGGGACCTAAGACATGTCTTTTGAGGCCCACACAGAAGGATTATGGCCAGGTCAGGATATGGGGACAGTCACCCACTGAGGCCATCTGTCATCCCAATATGTCCTTCTGCCATCTCTAAGCCCAAGATTCCACTTCCAAAGGGCTGCAGAGAAAGGTGGAGTGAACATTTCTAGGAGTTCCCATGTGTGGGTAGTGGGGCTTAAGTAACCTGAGTGACTGGGGGTAGGGGATGGGAATATTCTTGAGAAAACATGTCATGCCTTTGCGCCTCATGACCATGATTTTTGGTGACAAGCTGACCACTGTGGGTAGAGTTATTAAATGGAGGAGAAGGGGCAGGGCAGTAACTGAACAGGCTTTGCATACAGAAGGTCTGTGTTTGATCCCCAATACCACATGGCCATGGAGCACCACTAGAAGTGACCCCCACTGCACAGAGCTGGGAGTTGACCCTGAGCACTGTGGGGTGGGCCCCTCAAACACAATGAAATGGGGAAAGCACCTCAAAAGCACCCAAGCCCCAGCTCTGGGCACTCATCTGCACTGTGTTTCTCAGGTAATGAAGACCTCCTGGGCTTAGCCACTCGTGAAGTGGCCAAGCAGTATGTGACGTTCCCCAGCTCCTCCATGCCCAAAGCCCTGTCCTCTAAACCACAGCACTTCCAGGTGAGGCCCCTTCAGCTGAAAGACCCCTGTGCACCTGCCCCCTGACACAGTCCCTGGTAGTCCCTATCTCTCCCCTTGACCTCAGTAGGCGGTTGGGCACATCAGGAGCCCTTCAGCTGTTGGCCACATCAGGCTGGCCATGTATACCAGGTGATGGAAAGTGTGAGAAGATCCCAGGTTTCACTATGAGCTTTAGTAGCTCAATCCCACAACTTCCCAACTCCCCCAGGATGTGGAGTGTGTGACTAGCCCTCCCGGATGTAATTTCACCTGCACCCAGGCCTGTCCCTCACCCAGGAGCCTGGCAGGCAACCTTGACTGCTGCTCACCTTCACCCCACTTCCTCATCCAGATCCCTAGTCCTCAGTCACCATATCTCCAGATGCACTCACTTCTTCATCATCTTTTTGTTCCCTGCCTGAACCACCATCCTCACATCCCTGGACCACCTCAACAAGCTCCCTCCAGATTCCTATCAGAGGAGTCTTTCCAAGATATGATTCTTCTCCTTTAGAGTATCCTTTAAAATGAGGACGTTCCAGTATCCTCAGAAACAAACTCAACGATGGGCCTTATGGGTTCTAGATACCTAAGCCCACACAGATATCCCCAGGCTGCAGCTTCCAGTCACCGTCTCCCTTGCCCATCGCTTTTTTTTTTCTTTTTGGATCATACCTGGAGATGCACAGGGGTTACTCCTGGCTCTGCACTCAAGAATTACTCCTGGCAATGCTTGGGAAACCATGTGGGATGCTGGGAATCAAACCCAGGTTGGACGCATGGAAAGCAAATGCCCTACCCACTGTGCTATCACTCCAGCCCCCTTGCCTGTCCCTCTTAACCTGCACCGCCACCCCAGGAATGTTTAGGCCCCATTCTCAAATCTCCAGTCACCAGGCCTGGCTCATACTATTGTGTCCTTGGGAATACCATCTCTCTCTCTCTCTCTCATAATATCCCATCCCTTTCACGAAAGTTGATTTCCCACCCAGGTAGATCCCCAATTGCCCTCTGCCCCATGACTGAGGGAGGACAGAATTCAGACCTGTAAGGTTGGTCTACTCCTGTTCTCTGAGGGTCTGGTAGCTGCAGGTGTTTCATTCCTGCCACAGCTTTGAGAAAAGTGTCAGACCCATGGCCAGGCCTGGGAGGGCTATATGCTGACTACTCTTGAGTATCACAACAAACTCTCTCAACTATGCTCTGCCAGATATCAACTCCACCTCCTCATCCACCCTGATCTTCAGTCAGCTTGATCTCATGTAGGCTCTGCTTGGCTCTTCTCCCTAATGCCTTCTGGTTGTAGAATGCAGATGTCACAGTCCCTTTACTGACTGGAAAGAGTATAAACATAACAGAAGCAGAAGCAGGGGTAAGGCTCAGCAGAGGGCACAAGCGATGCATGTGTGAGGTTCTGAGTACCATTCCTGCCTCTCCAAAACACACCCACATACAGCGGCTGGAGAGAGAGTACAGCAGGTGGGGTCCTTGCCTAGTATGCAGGTTCAATCCCTGCCATCCTCTCTGGTTCCCTGAGCACTTCCAGGAGTAATTCCTGACTGAAGAGCCTGACGTAACCCCTAAGCATTGCCAGGTGTGGCTCCCAAACCAAAGCAAGTTAAAAAAAACACACACACACAAATAAACATAAGAAATTACAAATCAGGGATCAAATCACAGGTCACAAGTGAACTACAAAGAACTTTAAAATGTTCAATCCTTGGGCAGGAGAGAGAGAAAGGTCAAAGAATTGAGCATCTGCTTTGCATACAGGAGGCTCCCTGGGTTTGATGACCAGCATGGTCCCCTGAGTACCAGTAAGGGGTGATTCTTGACCACTGAGCTAGGAGTAAAGTTGATTTGGGGGCCAGACTTGCTGTGGCCAAATCAACTCAGGTATGGAGAGATAGTACAGTAGTGAAGGCACTTGCCTTATGTGTAGCTGGCCCTGATACAGTGGCCCCCCCAGACCCTCAGGAATTATCCCTGAGCACAGAGCCAGGTATAAGCCTAGCAAAATAAGCCTTTCTGTGGCCCTAAAACAAAATATAACAAAAAGAAAATGAAGCAAAGGATGAAATTTTCAATTCCTTAAAAAGATCATAGACAAAAATAAAAAACACTTAAACTGAGAAGCATGATACTATTTATTTTTCTTCTGTAACAAACCCCAAGCAATTGAGAAGAGAGCTCAGTCCATGCAAAATGACCTAGGCAGGGGAGGTGATGATGCCCAGGAGAGGGAAGGATGGCCAGGCAGTTGGTCTCTCTCCTCCAGTCCTTCTCCTGAGGGTCCTTCCTACCTGTTTAGAACATTTCTTCTCAGGACAGTTTGCTCCTCAGGGCCCCTGTGCTCTCCTCTGCAGGTCCGAGTAAAGGTGTTTGAAGCCCGACAGCTCCTGGGTAATGACCTCAAGCCCTTGGTGAAGGTGGTCATCGGAAGCCAGATATTCCACACGCGCATCAAGATAGGAAACAACCCTTTCTTCAATGAGGTCAGGGCTGTGCCTGTAAGGGATAATTGGGGCACTTTGGCCAAATGGCCAGCGTCCCCTTGGTATTTCCTGCACGAACTTAGCAAGGAGGTTTCTTTGCTGTGGCTGTTGATGTTGTGGGGTCAGATATCAAAGCCAGGGTCTCACTGAGGCTTCGAGCTCTCCCACCCGTTGAGCTGCAGCTGGCTTGGGCATGCCTCCAAACAAGGACAGTTACCTGTTTGTGGTATGAACATTTCCTGGGCATCCATGAAGGTTCAAGCATTGTGATTCAAGTCCTGGGAAAACGGATGAAGTCATTCAGAACCCTACATTTGAGGGGGCTTCAGTCTGTGCATGCCTACAATGGCCAGGGGTAAATTGATGTGAACCATTAACACAGTTGGGAAACACTGACCATGTCTGTCCCATGGCCATCGGGACCCCATATCACAGCACTGAGTCAGTTTTTTAACTTTTTAACTTTTTCTTATAGGGCCATGCCCAATGGTGTTGGCCATGGTGGTGGGAGATAATGTGGTACTTGGGTTCAAAATCAGGACCTTGCTCAAGCTGGGCATGTGCTCTGCCACTGGAATCTTCTCCTTGTAGTATTGTATCTGACACACAATAGAAACTCCATAAATGCTGGATAGGTGAAATTGTGACTAGAACAAACAAAAGATAAAAGTGGGTGGGGGGAAAAGAGCTTAAAGGACTAGAATGAGTCCTGGGTTTGATCCTAGACATTGCATGATCCCCTGAGCAGTGCTGGGATTGACTCCCCTTTCCCACACCCTGCACAGTGTGGGTATGATCCCCAAACGATACCAAAAAAATAAATAAATAAAAGCATCTTTTTAATTGGAGCAGAGAGGAATAACTAGAGAGGAGGTGGATAAGACCCCCCAAATCATAATCATAAGGGAAAACATTTAACAGGAAGAGGGTCGATGGGAAAAAACAATTCGGGGAAAAGGGCCAGTGTCCAGAAGCCTGTAAGCTGGAAACAGTAGAACTTGGGCACAGCTGTAGCTAGGGGACAGGCTGGAGGGAGCCTGGGATTTTGAGGAGGACTGGGGAGTACTGAACGACTTGTGGAACAGTGACTCAGCTTCTTGTCTCTGAGAAACAGAGTTCTGGGAGCAGCGGGGAGTGGGGGCAGGATTTTCGAAGATGCAGCCTAGAAGGAAGGGGAAACTCACACCCAGCCCAGCAGTGAGCAAGGGCTTGAGCTGCTTTGTGATGGCAGCTCCAGGACCCTGGCCCCTGCCCTGATCCCTCTGCAGACCCTGCAAGGGGCCTGCTCAGCCTCTGCAGCCAGAGGAGGCGCGTAAGGCCGGCACCATGTGGCAAGTCCCTGAAATGGGCAGATGAGGGGAAGCAGTAGGCTCTGCCCAGTCTTCAGGTTCACAGAGCTCCTTGTGGAAAGGGGTGGCAGAAATAGGATCTAGCCCTACCTGCATTTTCTCCTTCAGATATTTTTCCACAACTTTTATCAAGTTCCAGCAAAGTTCTTCGATGAGCCCATATTGATACAGGTGAGGAATCAGATGAGATGGTTTTGCCGTCTTTTTTTTTTTGTTTGTTTTCTTTTTGGGTCACTCCTGGTTCTGCACTCAGGAATTACTCCTGGTTGTTCTCGGGGGACCATATGAGATGCTGGGAATCGAACCCTGGCTGGCCGCATGCAAGGCAAATGCCCTACCCTCCATGCTATATCTTCAGCCCCAGTGTTGCCTTCTTACCCACCTTAATTCTTGGAGCTACTTGAGCTCCAGTCCCCCCATCCCCACTTTAAATTCAGAGTGACTACAAATACGTTCCTTTTCTTTTTCTTTCCTTTTTTTTTGCCACACCCAGAAATTGCTCAGGTCTTACTCCTGGCTTTGTACTTAAAGATCACTCCTGGTGGGCTCTGGAGTGGGATAAGGGATACCATGGACACAAGCAAGGGAAGCACCTTACCTCCTGCACTATCTCTCCTGCCTCTGAGTTCCTTTTCTAACCCCATCTTCACTGCTATCTTCATTCCCAAACAGTCCACCCATCCCCATATCTCTGCTTTACATACATTATGGAATTGCAACTGCGAGGCTCCCAACCAAGTTTGAATATGAGCAAAGTAGCACCTTCCATGGGCCAGGATTCATACTATCAAAAGACTTCTTGGTTCTTCTCTCTGTGAGGTGTCCCATTCTCAGAGCAGCAAATTCCATAACAGAAGGGGACAGGTATGTGTAAGCACCTCCTATAGGACCAGCACAGGGCTCAGTGGTCAGGCTCCTGAGAACACAGGACAGCGTGCAGCTCAGAAGACTGGGTGCTTTGAGAGTTGTGTTCTCTGATCCATCCCCTCACTGATTATGTCTTCCCTGAGAATGGCAGAGAAGAACATGTATAGAAGTGTCAACCAATAGGAATGGCAGGAGAAAACCTGCATGGAAGTGTCAACCAATAGGAAGGGTTGAGTACATACTGGAAAAGCTCAAATGTGTCCTTACAGGTACTTTCATGGGAATGTGGGTATCGGGTTCTGGGAATAACATATTTCTGGCATTCCCCCACAGGTGTTAAATTCCACGGTGTTGAAATTCCAGTCAGAGGTCGGGAGATTCCAAGTGAGCACTAGATACAAGAGGAGGTTTGGGGAGATTGTTAGAGACCACCCCTGGGGCTCCCTACCTGTGTGTAGAAGAAAAGACTTGTGTTTCCAAGCAAAAAGTGCTCTCGCCCTGATAGTGTCTCCAGTTTGTTGGCTATTATGCATCTTGTTGACTAATCCAATGCACTTTTGTCTTTTCAGACAGATATTGGATTTATCTACAATTCTCCAGGTGGGTATCCACAGTTGCAAATATCCATGTTTTCTGATAAAAAACAAACAAACAAAAATAGGTGTTAAAACGTCTCAAAAACTCCTGTGTGTTCATCAAACCTATTGGAGAGTATCACTATTTTCTGTACTTAATTTCTCACAGAAGCTTAATTAATGCACTTTGGTTTGGTTTTAAGGCCACACCTTACAGTTCTCAGGGCTTACTCCTGACTCTGCATCCAGGGAAAACTCCTAGCAGCGCTATGGGGACTGTGGGTTCTGGGAACTGAGCCCTGTTCAGTCATATGCAAGGACTTCCCTGCTGTACTAGCTCTAAAGTCCCAGACCTTAAGGCATTTTATTTTATAGTAACCTCTCTCCAAAAAACTCTAGGCATTCCTTTGGATCAGTGTTACCCTTTTATTGTTGCCTCTGGTTGAAATGTCTGTTAATTTAGTTTTGTTTCATTTGGGGGGCATACCCAGCAGTGCTCATGGGTTACTCCTGGCTCTGTGTTCAGGGATTAGTCCTAGTGTTGCTCAGGGGACCATATGGGGTGCTGGGGTTCGAACCCAAGTCAGCTGCATGCAAGGCAAGTGCCCCGCCCACTGTACAATCACTCTAGCCCCATGTTTTTTTTTTTTGTTCTATATTTTATTCTTTTCTCCTTTCCTTCGGTGCGTTCATGCATGCTTGGTCATGGGACTCACTCAGCAGCAGAGCTTTAGGGGGTGGGGGGGCTGCTTCTGGGCACATTTTGGCTTATCATGTTCAGGGCATCCCCGTAGTGCTCACATGAGCTTTGTGGGGTGCACTCTTGGCAGGGAGCTTGCACACCTTTAGCCCTGGGGCTGACAGATTGTGATTCATAGCTGTGGTGCTCACACATCCCCGCGGTATACCAGGGAGCAAACCTGCCACAGTTCCAGAGATTCCCAGAAGCGGAGCCATGGGGACCATGCTCGAAGCATAGGGACAGCACTAAGGGTCACACTCTTGTCTTCACCCTTGCCAAGCAGACTTGAATGGCCACCCAGCCATCCTCTGGGTCCTGAACACCTGTTATTTGGGACCTGTATGGGGAACTGAAGTTTGAGCAGAGGTTTCCATGGCAACCCAGTCCTAACCCCATAGAGCAGGTGGAGATTTGAAACTGGGGCTGGGGAAAATGGTGGTCTGTGTCAGACCAGGTGGTACTGCCTGCTGGTTCATGGCATAGGAAGGTGGTTCATTTTTTCCTAAAGGCAGTATGTTGCCCACAACCTCTGAGTCACAGTCAATGCCACCGGGAGAAGTATCTCTGAGTCTCCTCAGTGACTGAGCAGAAAACAGATCACACGGACAGACATTCCACACACCTTTCCCACAGTCACTCCTGGAAGGGCTCAGGGACCATCTGGGGTGCTCAGGCTTGAACCCAGGCTGACTGTATGCAAAGTAAAAGTCCCACCCACTGTACTGTGGCCCTGGCCCCTAAACTGACATTCTAAAAGACTGACTTAGAATGGGCCTGAACACTGAGGCTGATATGAAGTTATGCCTAGCCTCAAATGAGCATGTGCAAGAGTATGCACGCACACACACACAAACATACACACACACATGCGCACACATAGACGCACACACGGACATACACATGCACACAGCTGGACTCCAGTGCAGGCTCCCAGCTTCCAACAGAGCAGAGGCTGCTGGGAGCCGGGCTGGAGGATCGCAGCGCTCAGGCGGGGCCATCAAGACTGGTCTCAAGGAAGAAAGATAAAGACTGGAGGCTGGTCCCCCAAGGCCCCTCTGCCTCTGCAGGTCACATGCTCCTGAGGAAGTGGCTAGGCCTCTGCCAGCCACAGAATCCCACCTCTGGCTTGCAAGGCTACCTGAAGGTCACCATCTGTGCCCTTGGCATGGGAGACCAGGCCATGGTGAGGCTGCACCCCAACCCCAATAACATTTTCTACCCTGTGGCTTCCACTTGGCCCTCGAATGACCCATGATACTTTTGTGAATATGTTTGAGGAGGTGCCACCACTAGTAGTGCTCAGGCACTCCTGGCAGTGCTCGGTACACCCTGCAGTGCCAGGGGTCAACCTCCAGGCACCCACATGCAAACCCTTTCCTCCAGCCCTTAGAGCCATTCCCGGCACAGTGACTACCGATATTTGTGTGACTTCATTTTCCCACAGGGTCACTTCAGGGTGGTCCATATTCCTATCCCACCCCCATGCTACCCTGATAAGTAGAAGTTCAGGAAAGCCAAGTCTGGTGGTCTTGGCTGTGATCTTCCTATGACCATGATGCAATCAGTCCTCTGATCCCTCCAGGTAGATCAAAGGATGCTCTATGAGACGGATGACACTGACCCTAAGATCTTCAGCTCATCGGTGGTACCGATCAACTTCTACTATCTGGAGTTCCTGATTTACTGCGCAGAAGATCTGCACCTCAGTTAGAAGCTGGGTGGGAGGGAGTGTGCCCTGGATTCTCATGGGTCACTTTCCTTTCCCATTTTGACACTAACCTAATATTTGGGAGTGGTGGGAGGATGAGGCTGAAGTTCCCTCAGCATTGTCTCAGCAAGGCCCGGGGGAGCCCTTCTGATTGGGCCCCATTAAATGTGGCTTTCTTGCTGTTGAGGAGGGTGTAGGCCTCTGACATGTCTTTGATGTCTAGATGAAAACTCAAGGCTCCCTCTGCCAACCCCCACCCCTATGGCCCTGGTATGCCCTGACAGCTGAGGCACAGAGAAACAGCATAGAAGCGGGAGAGGCCTATTCTAGGGCATCTTACCTACAAGTAGAGGAGAGGGTTCAAGTGTTTTTTCTATTTTCTGTTTCTTCCCCTTAAAAAACAATGCTGTCATCTCAGAAACTGTTCAACCTTTTGTTCACAGAGGCAGGTCAGTTAGTGAATCCCAGGTTGGAGGTGGAAATGTTTGGGGAAAAGGTGAGTGTCGAAGTGTGTGAAGGGGAAGACTGAGTTGGTGGGTGGGAGCCCAGGAATCCTATCCTAGCATTTCCAATAATGGGTGGTGGGCTGCCTTGGACTAGGATCTCTGCCTTAGTCACAAATGCACTAAAGAGTGGGTGAGTAGATGAGAGAAGGAAAGAACACTTGTAAATGAATGACATTAAACCTTCCACTGTTCCCCTTGGATCTATGTTTCTTCATCTCTAAATGAAGGGCTGTGGACTGACCATAAATCTCTATGAAGTTCTCTGCACTCTCTAGAGAGTAGCATTTTCCCAAATGTGCTGATGGGAAAAAAAAGATATCCTATATTCAAATCTTGGGAATGCTGGATTAAAGATGAATAGGTTTGTCTCAATTCATACAGCCATAATTTACAGCTTATTCTACCTATTAGAAGCATTTAAATACAGCCCTGGGTTGGGGGAGGGAAATGAGTGTGCAGCATTTGATGAGAGGAGTGCAGAAGGATTAGTGGACGTATTTTTAAACCACCTCACTCAGTATTAATATCCCAGTGAGTGGGTGGGATTCCCCAGAGTGAGAAGCGATACCTTGAATGGTAGATGGCATGCATTTTTCAAAAAGTGTTTTATATTCTTGTGGTTTCGGGTATATTAAAAAGTTTAACCAATGTAAAGGACTGGAGAACTAGTATAGTGAGTACGGCACTTGCTTTGCCCACATTCAACTCTAGTTTGATCCCTGGCACCACACATGGTACCCGGAGCACCACCAGGAGTGACCCCTGAGCACAGAGCTAAGAGTAAGCCCTGAGCACTGTGGGGGTTCACCCCAAATAAAAACAAACAAAAGAATTAAATCCATTGGAAGTTGGTTTGAGGGAAAGTCTGGGTCATGGCGGGCACACAGGATTGAGACGGCAGCGATAGGCTGCTGCCTGGCATCTATACACCTGGCTCTGCCCTGCTGCAGAAGTCGGGGACTGGGGGGTGCCGGCATTGATGCTGCTTTGGGGTCTTTCCAGTTCATGACCAGGGTGCTGAACGAAACCGAGAACCCGATATGGAACCAAATCCTGGTCTTCCAGATTCAGGTATGGCAACTGCATCACACCTGCCACCCTCCTCCTCCTGCTCGATGAAGGGAAGTCAGGGTCCTTGTACAGGGAAATGGTTGGAAAGTGGGAGCCAAAAGGTATGGCAGGGGGTGGGAGGGATACTGGGATCTGTGGTGGTGGGAAATGGGCACTGGTGGAGGGATGGGTATTTGATCATTATATAATTGAAACCCAGGCACAAAAATTTGTAAGTCTACAACTGTACCTCATGGTGTCTCACTAACAAAAAATTTTAAAAATAAATAAATAAATAAAGGTATGGGAGGATGGGAAGCCTTGATAGGAGCATGAAGAAGCCCATCACAATTTATGGGAAATTTTGCTTTATTTATTCAGTATTAGTAGTCCTCTCCACACCACATCTTTGGACCCTTGTGCTGAACCTCTGGCCTAGTTAGCAGACAGTCACTAGAAAGGGCTCTGGGGCCTCTTGAGCAAACCTAGAAGACCTCATGATAAATTATTCTAAAAAGTCAAAATTGGGGTCGGGGCCATAGTACAATGAGTGGAGTGCTTGTCTTACACACAGATGACCTGGATTTAATCCACAGCACCCCATATGGTCCCCCAAGGCCACCAGGGTCACTATCGCTGAGTGGAGAGCCAGGAGTAAACACTGAGCATCACTGGGTTTGCCCCCCCCAAAACAAATAAAAATAAAATTATCTCAAGGGGATTGTGAGGAGGGAGAAGACACTACATGCTCTGGTGGGATGCACTTCATTTCTGGTGGGGACAACATGGGGTGCTGGGAATAAAACCCAGGTCAGCTGCATGCAAGGCAAGCAGCTGTACTCTCTCTGGCCCCTACTTTTTAAATTATTATTATTATTGTTGTTATTTGCACTCAGTGATAATTCCTTGCAATGCTCGGGACCATAAGGGGTGCTGGGGATTAAACCTAGGTTGTCATGCTCAAGACAAGCACGCTACCTGCTGCACTATCGCTCTGGCCCCTGACTCCAACATTTTCTAATCTTTGAGGCTAAGTGCCCTGAATATAATCATAACTCTTTGTTGGTGGCCTGGTTAGCAAACAGGAAGATGGTTCCTAGTGAGCAACATGGAGCAGGGGCTTATTTGTCCCTCACTGCAGGGCCCAAACTCTGTTTTGTAGTCTTCTCTCACAACCTGAAGGTCTCCTCAGTTCCCCATGGCAGTGTGGGTGCCAGCTCGACAATGCCCACCCCCCGGCAGTTGTGTGTAGAATAGGACTAAGTGGCCGATAGACCAGAGACTGTGCTGATGTGAGCACTGGTGCAGGGACACACTCTGGTGCCCTAGAGCATGCTGCTTTCTTCACACCTGATATCTGTGTGATGTCAGTGACCTGGTGACCCAATGAGCTCCCCTCCTCCTCCTCCTCGGGGTTTAGGGCGTAGGGGGGATGGTGGTGGAACACAAAATGGCCATGATAGAAGTCAGGTATTTTCCATGCAAAACATGAACTCCAGGACCAGAAAGAGCAAACAGGGTTTAAGGCACTTGCCTTGTGCAAGGTCAAGCCTAGTTCGGTCCCTGACAGAACATACGGTTCCCTAAGCACCTCCAGGAGTGACTCCTGTGCACCACCTAGAAACAAAGCAAAACTTGCGCTCCAGCCTTGGCGCCTGAATCATCATTGCCTGAATCATCATTTTCCACCATTCTCATACGCTCCACCTTCTTTTTTTTTTTTTTTGGTATATGTATTCTTTAATTTTATTTATTTTTTAATTTTTTATTTATCTTTATAGACATAAATTTTTGAGCTTGGGTTTCAGTTATACAATGATCAAGTACCCATCCCTCCACCAGTGCCCATCC
>JAOXYA010261895.1:0-14940 GCA_028565675.1 Sorex palustris | reverse complement strand
TATGGGGGGGGGGGGGGGGGGGGAGGAGCCAGATATGGGAAGGGGTTGTCTGCCATGATCTTCATCTTCCTGTACCAAGAAAGAAATCAGGGCTGCGGGTTTCTGAGTTGCTGACCGGGTGCCTTTTCCTGAGAGCAGTCTTCTTGCCTAACTTCCTCCTCAAGCCGACTGGCTCAGTTCTGGGACCCATGTCCCCTCCATGTCAATGGGTTCCCAACAAGTAACCTTCCTGGGACCTCTCCAAGCACCCGCAACCCATGGCGGGGGTGGGGTGGGGGGCTCCTGGCGCTCTCCAGGAAGCATCTTGCATCTGTGTTCTGGCCCCAGTGTCTGAGCACCAGTTGACAAAGAGCCCGAGGCTCCGAGAATCCAGTACCTCGCACCCCAGGTTCAGAGCCTGCGAGAACTACGCAGGCACTCTGTGCATTCCAGATCTCCATGTGTTCTGAGGCCTCATCAGCCACCGGCCTGCCATCTGCTTTCCATCTTCCCGAAATTGGCTTAAATCTCCTCTGCTGATAACCGCCTCTCCCTGTCTTTGATGCCGTCCGTGTTTAACTTCTGCTCTCACACAGCTGACTTGGCAGGGGCTCGGGGAGGAAAAGGTAAATACACGCGCCCAGATCTGCACCAGGAGCTTCCCCTGCAGACTGTTTCCTGATATTAAGCCCAATAAGAAACCCAGGGTTATCTAAACTACAATTAGCACCCTCGGGTGGCTGCGTGAACATGCCACAAGTTACACGGGGTGACTTTTTCTCAAACTTCTATTAAGAAGCTTTTAGGAAACTTAACAAAGCATCAATCTTCAAGGGGATCCGAGAGAAGAAAAAATGTGGAAGGTTTCGGGATATAGAAATGAAAGTTCTGGTATCAAAGAGCTATTCTGGAACATGAACGATGTGTCATCACTGACACTGCATTATTTGGAGAAATGCACTCTTTGGAGCTAGAAGGGAACATACATTTGATTTTAAATAATTTTCCATACAATGGTCTAAGGATTGGTTCTGGAACCATAAGGATCTCAGGAATTTCTCCAGGATGCAGCCCAGTGACACCCTACCGTGTCTAATGACACTGAGGTCACTGATTAGCCACAAAACAAGCAACCTGAGATTCAGGACACGGCCAAGCTTTTATAGCTCAGCCTTTCTGCCACGGCCAGGGAAGGTAACCCCCACTAAAGTCCCCAAGGTTCTCGCTCAGGAAGTTGTCATTTACAGAAGGCTCAGCTAGCATCAACCAGCCCAGTCAACCCTCAGATAATGACATCAGTAACACTACTGTGAGATCACAAAGATTGCGAACTGGTTTTCACTTCTTGATAGTTCCATTTGCTTCTGTGTTGTAACAAGCAAGATGAAGGAAATCTGTCAGTGCCTGCTAAAGGAGAGGAAGGGGCAGTGGGTGAGAAACTGGGGTTGCTCTGGTGGTGGAATTGGTGTTGGAATTCTAAAGGCCTGAACTGTCTGTATTCTGAACAACGTGGGAAATCACAGTTATAATATAGGGCTGGAGAGATAGCACAGCGAGTAGGGCGCTCGCCTTGCACACAGCCAACATGGCTGACCCAAGTTCGATTCCTCCGCCCCTCTTGCAGAGCCCGGCAAGCTACCGAGAGTATCTCACCCACACGGCAGAGCCTCGTAAGCTACACGTGATGTATTCGATATGCCAAACACAGTAACAACAAGTCTCACAATGTTACTGGGCCCACTCGAACAAATTGATGAACAACGGGAGGATGGTGACAGTGACAGTGAAACAAATTGAAGCCGTGTAACTTAGGTGCCACTGGACCCTAAAGGCTGGCACAAAGAGGTCAGCTACTACATCCACACAGGCACCTCTCCCCCTGAGGCAGCTGTGCTGCTGAGCAAGGCACCACCTGGCTTTTATATGCCTGAGCTCTAACCTCTAAAAACTCATGAGTTAAATTTTTTTTTTAAAAAATCAAATAAAATGCATAAGGAGGAGGAGGAAGGCGGAAAGGCAGGGAGTGACTTCTTGTCTTTACTGAAGTGGCAGCAGACAGGACAGAACACAAGAGAGTCGGAAGGACCTAACACCAACCTCACAGCCGGGCAGCTGGGCTTCTTCTCCTGCAGCTCAGTGTCTGGGACAAGTGGCCAGAAATAAGACAACACTGAGAACCAAAGCCCCCCAGCCCCCTGCAACGCGGACAGGATTCCTGGCACACCGGATGGGCAAATAAGCAGCACCTAGACCGGGCCCTCAATGGCCATGGCAGTGGCTGCAGACCTACAGCAGCTTCTCCCTGCCCTGCATATAAGAGGCTCAAACAGGAGCCACGAACAGGCAGAGAAACTGGCTCCAGCACTAGTTCTAGGCAGAGCTGAGAGCCGGCCCCAGCCATCCTCTCAGCAATTCGCTGCAAGAGTCTTTAAACAGTTTCCTCCTGGTTAACAAACGAATGTTACGCTGAGTCTGGAGCCAACAGAATGTGCTCTGGAAAATACGAAAGGACAAAACATGTTCCCACCAAAGAGATCGTGGAAGGCTCAAGGCCACCTCACCCACAATTTCTGATCTCATGCTTTGAGTGACTTAAAGGGGCATGAAAATTAACACAAGCTTTAATGCAATGAGGAGAAGAGGGTGAGGATTTTGCACACAACCCGCGTGCAAGCACAAGTCACACCAGAAAAGACACAGCAGCTCTTCTAATGGAAGTTTTTGCAGCTCCTCGTGACCCGGCAAAGGCTCAGCCCATAAGAAAATGCCAGAAGCCAGCAAGTGATAGTCACTTTCCATCCCACTCCCAGTATCCTCCCAAAGGCTCTTCTTCCACAACAGTCCTGATCAAATCTATACAAAAGCCGCGTCTGGCTTGACAAAATGAACTGCACTTTGTGACACGCTGCACTTCCTAATCGCTTCTTGTTGCTGCTTCTGGAAGCAAACAAACAAAACACATTTTGCTTGGAGGGGGGTGAGGGAAATGGTCACTTATTTGTTTGAGGTCAATAGGAAATAATATTTTCTGCTCTTAAATCTTCAGTGTCTATCCCGGCCCCTCCAAAAGTGAATTTTCTTTACTTGAAGGCTACCATTAGACACAGTGGGCTCACAGAACCAAAGTATAGGCAACTTTCTTTTATTTTTTTACTTTTTGGGTCCACATGTGGCAATGCACAGGAGTTAACTCTTGGCTCTGCACTCAGGAATTACTCCTGACAGTGCTTGGGGTACCATATGGTATTCTGGGGATCGAACCTGGGTTAGCTGCATGCAAAGCAAACGCCTGACCCGCGCGCTGTACTATCGCTCCAGCCTCCAACTTTTATTAAACTACTTATTTTTGGGGGGGGTCACACATTGTGATATTTAGGGGTTAGTTCTGGCTCTGCACTCAGGAATTACTCTTTGCGGTGTTTGGAGGGCTATATGGGATGCTGAAAATCGAACCCCTGTTGGCTATGTATAAGGCAAACGTCCAACCTGCTGTACTATCTCTCTGGCCCATGTTGGCAACTTTTAGCAATCTGATGGGAAAAGTACATTATATTTTGACTTAGACACAGTCTACACAGAGATTTCTCTAAAAGCAGGATATCAATTGGAAGTCTCTCAGGTTAAAAAAGAAAAATAAAATAAAGCTGAGGTTGGAGAGACAGTAAATCGGGTATGGTGCTTGCCCTGCACGTGATCCCTGGCATCCCATATGGTCCCCCGAGCCTGCCAGGAGTGATCCCTAAGTGTAGAGCCACGAGTGAGCCCTGAGCACAGCTGGGTGTGGCCCAAAACCAACCCAAACCAACAAAGTAGAGCAGCAGTCAAATTAGAGGGGATAAATCAAATAAAGCAAAGGAGAAAGTTGCAAAGGAGTAGATGCCAAAGAACTCCATCCCAAGCTTATTGCCGAAGAAACCGCAACGTGGAACTCTCTCTCCAAAATGAGCTGACAAATGAAACTACAGCCTGGCACTGTGAAGAGGGGTCTCCTGCTGGTGTTGATCCAGATTGAGGACCGTGTGCCACTATTTCACGTTCATCATGGATGGGTTCAGACTCTTCATTAATACCTGAGAGTCACATGACTCGCCTTGTGTCTTTCCATGAGATTATTTGATGCCAAACGTGGCAGTAAATTTTTTTCTCTACACATGGAAGGGTGTGTACTGCAGCAGAAAAAGGGAGCCACGAGCAGGAGTGAACCTCAGGATGAGCAGGGCGCTGTCCTGGGGAAAACAGGGCTCACAGCAAGCTATCGCGAGAGGCAACGAGTTGTGAGCAAGAGCCAAAGAGAGAGGCAGCAGCCAAGCGCGAATGTGACCCCTCACAAGGATTGCCCTGTGTGCCAATCGCATCGCCAGAACGGCCAAGTGGGAGCCTGACTACAGCGAGAACAGTGAGAGAGTTGGGAGTGTTTCTATCCAAGACTGACGCTATCTGGGAAGAGCTGGACCCTGTAAGTACTTTCCGTGACTTTGTGTGTGCATTGAGAAATAAATGTTTTTCTATTGGAGAGAGGAGAATGAGTTCCTTTAAGAAGTATGATTACAATTCTGGAACATCAAGGGGTCAAGAACAGCTGGCTCATGGCCTTGCCCTTGAAGTGTGTTCAAGGAGGAAGGTCAAGGCTTCATATGACCCCACCGCCGCCGTGTCCAGGCCTAGGGGACCCCTGGGGAGACCGCCAGGAGGGAGCCCATGAGCCACTTCCAACAAGACTGGCCACTGCTTCCAAGAAGTTAAGGCCGAGGGATTCCAAAGCGCCTGAATCAGACAATCAGGAAAGCAGCAAAATGGCTGTGTCTTTCGTGAATATTGTGACAAAACTTTAATTTCACATTATGTCAAGTATGTCTTGAAGCCAAGAAGCTTTGCATTGGTGCGATTCCTGCTAGAAATCCCACAGAAATCTGGCTGCTTTCAAGACTGGCACCTTTTGGGTCAACTCTGTTATTAAAGCCAATTGACAAGTAAAATGGATTTTATTAGCGGCAAGATTAAATCCAGAGCAGTCGTCAAAGCTGGGGTGGTGAAGGCAACATTTTCTCGCGATTACAGCTGGAAGTGTTATTTGGGGACGCTGCCACTCCCCGGCACACAAATCCAAGTGGAGCTAAAAAATCTCCTCCGGGCGTCAGTGGGCTGTTCCCGCCAAGAGGTGCCCCTTCCTAGCCTCACTGCCCCTCGGGAGAGCCCCGCAGGGCACCCAGAACCTAGTGTCTCCCATGCTGGCTGGGATGGGGCATCTCAGGAGCTGTCCCCAGATGTCCCCAGCAGTCCAATCAGCCACCATGAAGATGTCAGGTTTTGCCAGCCACAATCAGAACCAGGACACTTTCGTCCCTGGCACACCAGAAGCAGTGCCCTCCCTCTGCGGCCTCCTGTGGTCCCCTGCGTGCGTCAGTCACAGCCACCAGTACTTAATCCACCTAGCAATCACCTGCTGAGTGCCATCCGCCTGCCAGCCCGGCCCCAGCTCACTCCAGTCACCTCACCGTGCCATGCCAAGGGGCCACGGCCGCTGCCCTGAATCACTCTTGAACACTCTCATCCTACTTTGGGTTAGCTTAGATAAGGGCAATCACCTCTCCCCCGTCTCTGAGTCTCTGTCACGGGAATGTTCTAGAACCCGGCCCTGCCTCTGAATCTTCATCCTCAGAAGGGCTGATGGTTCTCCAGGCTCAACCCTTGCATCCAGGCACACCCCACTGTAGAACAGGAACGAGAACGGGGTTCGCCCCAAGACAAAGAGAGAGGAGTGTTTTGTTTAGCAGTAAAGCCATGGTACAGAAAAAGGCAGGAAAAAAGAAGGAAGGAAGGAAGGAAGGAAGGAAGGAAGGAAGGAAGGAAGGAAGGAAGGAAGGAGGGAAGGGAGGGAAGGAAGGAAAGATAAAGAAAGAAAGAAAGAAAGAAAGAAAGAAAGAAAGAAAGAAAGAAAGAAAGAAAAAGAAAGAAAGAAAGAGGCAGGAAGCCTCCAGTGGTGACCCAGGCTGCTCCCCCATGCACCAGGGGTCAACTAAAGACATCTGCCGAATAAAACTGCAGACAAACTGGACAGCCCTTAAAGATCGCAGTTCTGGGTTCAGAAAGCTGTTTATCAAGATACGATGAAGACCAAAACCATTACAAATATTGCGCCCTAGATAACAAAGGTGTCATTATCCAAGACACCCGCCCCCCTCCCACTTTTGTGAAAGATACAACCGGTGATGCACAAGGAAGCACACAGGGCTGGGATCCAACCCAGGGCGCCCGCATGAGAATCTGTGTGTTCCAACCCTTTGGACCATCTCCCCAGGACTCTGTGAATCCTTTTCAATAGAAATCCTTTCTTTCCGGCAATCCCAAAGGCCCTCACAGCCCCCGCCAACCAAATATGCACAAGAACATGTTTTAGACATGGAAAACTGTGACACAAAAAGAGGGCACTGGGTCATGCCCATACTAGAGGCACACCCTGAGGAAGAGAGTGGCTGAACGTGAGCCTCGAAGCGAAAACTTGAGAAAAGCAAATGCTCGGTTTCCGCCATGGGGGACACTGGCACAGCTTCCTGCTGGCAAACCCACAAAATAAGGACCAGGGATGGACACTTGTTGTGTTTAAATTCTGTCCATAGAAAGAGTCGTGACAGACAAACAGGAAGGAGCCAATGTCATTTTTACACATTGAGAAGACCTAGTTTAAAAAAAAATGGGAGGAGGGGGCTGGAGCGATAGCACAGCTGGTAGGGTGTTTGTTTGCCTTGCATGCAGCCGACCTGGGTTTGAATCCCAGCATCCCATATAGTCCCCTGAGCACCGCCAGGGGTAATTCCTGAGTGCAGAGCCAGGAGTGACCCCTGTACATTACCAGGTGTGACTCAAAAAGCAAAATTTTTTTTAAAAAGTTCCATTTTAGAAAAATCTGCAAGTTAGTTGTGCTTCTCCTGAGTCTTTTCTTAGTCTCAGAAGGGAAAGCCATTTTTTTTCTTTTTGGGTCGCACCCGGCGATGCACAGGGGTTACTCCTGGCCCCATGCACTCAGGAATTACTCCTGGCAGTGCTCAGGGGACCATATGGGATGCTGGGAATTGAACCCGGGTCAGCCATGTGCAAGGCAAATGCCCTACCCACTGTGCTATCACTCTAGCCCCAGCCTCAGCACCAGGAAAGCCACTTTTGTCCCAGTCTTCTGGAACTCGACCACACTTTTGCCCGTCCCAGCTCTTTTGCTGGGGTTGGTGGGGGGGACACATTGTACAGAGGGGGAGGGCAGGGGAAACGGCAAATAAAGTATGTATGGAAAACATAACGACCGTATTCCGTGAAACAAAGCCTGAATCCACATGATCCCTAAGTAATGACACTCGGGTAGTTGGTCCTTTCCCAGGGTTCCCGTCCCCATTTCTTCAGCAAGACAGGAATCTGGGCCCATTTCCAAGCCTAAGATTGCTTGGGAACTATTTTTAGGTCATTCCGTCCCCTCTGGAGTGGACGAGCGTGATGGAGGCAGCAGTCTGATTTCAAAGCAAGCACAGAGGCCAGGAGGCGTGCCTGGGCTCCCCGCCACCACCCAGCCGAGCAGCAGCCGACACCCCGCCGGCCTCTGAGAAATGTGGGTGCGCCTGTTCCTAGAACCTCCTCGGCCACTGCTCTACACCCATGTCCCAAACCCCAGCCTCTGTGACTGTTTCCTGATTTGGAAAAAGGGACTCTGTAGATATGACTAAAGAGTCTGATCCTCCTCCTGCCCCGGGAGGCCGCTGGTTCCAGGCACATGGATACTGAGCAGTGACGGGGCCGAGAAGACAGGCAGTGGGGTTGGCCCCAAGAAGGCCGAGTTGGGGCCGGGGTCATCCAGCCATAAGCCACAGGAAGCTGCGCCATGCAAAGAACAGAGATGCCCTAGAGCTTCCAGAAGGAGCACAGCCCTGCCAAGGCTCTGGTTTCCAACTCCCAGCCTCCAAGCTGAGAGAAAAGTGTTCCCTTCTCCTACGTGACCTCCTTGGTGGTCACCTGTTTCAGCAGCTGTGAGAAACGAACACTCTCCAGACACACATATATGCCCTTCTCTTCTCCAAGCAGCCGAAAAGCATCAGTGAATGGGAACCACCTCCCGGGATTTACAATAATCTCTGCACACCTGTAGTCTGATAAAATGGGACTGGACCTGGGTCCTGCTTAATCCAGCCCACTGCTGTGCCACCCCCCGCTGGCTGCTGGCCCCTAATCAATGCCCATGATTTACCGAAGGGTAAATACCAGATCCAGAAGCAGAGAGCAGGTTTCAGCCAGTGAGGACAGTGGCATCGTATGTAGCACTGTCGTCCTGTTGTTCACTGATTTGCTTGAGCAGGCACCAATAACGTCTTCATTGTGAGACTTGTTATTGTTTTGGGCATATCAAATGTGTCATGGGAAGCTTGCCAGGTTTTGCCGTGCAGGCACGATACTCAGTAGCTTGCCGGGCTCTCCGTGAGCGAGAGCGACGGAAGAATCGAACCCGGGTCGGCCACATGCAAGGCCAACACCCTACCAGCTATGCTATCGCTCCAGCCCATGAGGACAGTGAGCTTTAGAAAATGAGTCTGAATTTGATGGACACATTCATTAAATCCACCTCTAAGGCGGCAGACCAAGTAGATGGACAATGCTAAAACCCCAGCTCAACAGCTCAAAAGGCTCATCAGGCACATGCTTTGCATGCTGGAGCCTCAGGGTTCGATCCCCGGCACCTCACGGTCCCCTGAGCACTGCTGGAAGTCACTTCTGAGTACCAAAGCAGAAGTACCAGGTGTGGACCCAAAAATTAACAATGCCATGGTTTCAGGCTGAGCCACAACTCCCTGGCAGGGCTCTTGCCTTGTGTTTGCGAGGCCCTGCACTGGAACCCCAGCACCACAAAACACACAGGAAGGCTTAATGATTTAGATCCCTCTTGTATCCATTATAACAACTCACGACTCAGTGAGAATCTGCTTCTCTTTCTTCACACAAATGCAACCACACTTGGGCTGACTTATGGAGTATATAGAGTTCCCAGGGGGCTTGGAAGAGGCTGGACTGTGGGGAGATGACTTTGGGGGGACCCTGGGTGCCCAAGAGAATGAAATGGACACCATGAGAGAGAAGAACTTCGAAGCTGACACTCAAAACCTGGCCCAAGGAAACTCCTACTAGAGAGTCAAATAGTCCCTAAGCGCCAAGGTTGAGGGAGATATGCTCACTTTTGCAACTCTCATGCCTGGTTTGACAAATATCAGTGTGTCTTAAGACACCAGGCTGAAGCAACAGCACAGTGGATAGGGCATTTGCCTTGTACGCAGCTGACTCGGGTTCGATTCTCAACATTCCATATGGTCCCCTGAGAACCTCCAGGAGTAACTGCTGAGTGCAGAGCCAGGAGAAACCCCTGAGCATTGCCAGGTGTGACCCAAAAAGCAAAATAAATAAATAAAGATACAAGGATGAGGCCAAACAATAGTGCAGTGAATACTTGCATTGCATGCGGCCAAGCCAGGTTTGATGCCCAGTATCTCAAATGGTCCCCTAATCCCACCAAGAGTGACCACAAGGTGAAGAGCTGGGAGTAACTCCTGAACACCTTCTGGGGAGACCCAAAAACTTAAAAAAAAATACAAGGAGACTCTTTAGAACAGACACGGATCTGTCATGGTGCCATCTGGGCTTTGCAATCCAATAACATTAACACGGTGAAATTTCAAATAAAGGCACAACACTGCCAGTGAACTTGAATGAAAAATTCTAGAATTAACATTTACTTCACTGGCTGCCAAGACTGCCAGGTAACAAAAGTGTTATTTTGCTGGTAAATGGTCCACTTGTGATCTGTTTGCACGACCTTAGAAGTGCTTTCCAGGAGGGGGAAAAAAATCATTCAAAATATCAACACACGCTAATCTTCAGTAAGACTCCATTACTCATATTAAAGGTTAAGGATGGATCATAACTCACTCACAAACAGCAGCAAAGCATATGGACTCATTCCAGAAACCAACAGTAACTTAAAGATTAACTTATCCTGGTGAGAATTTTATTGCTAGTTTTTACACAATCATAGAACTGGGCAAGGGCCAGAGTGATAGTACAGCAGGTAGAGTATTTGCCTTGCATGCAGCAGACCCGAGGTTGATCCCCAGCACCCCATATGGTTCTCCAAGCACCGCCAGGAGTAATTCCTGAGTGAAGAGCCAAGAGTAACCCTTAAGCATCACTGGGTGTGACTCAAAAACTAAAAAAAAAAAAAACGCTGTCATTGTCACTGTCCTCCCGTTGTTCAATTTTTTTAATTCATTGAAAAATATTCATCATTTTTACATGTGATATTTCCATTTAAAGTAATCCAAACATCTTTAAATAAATATACAATATTAATATTAATCAATAATATCTTCTAGGGACGGAGTGATAGTACAGTGGGTAGGGCATTTGCCTTGCATGTGACCGACCAGAGTTCAATCCCCAGCATCCCATATGGTCCCCTGAGTACCGCCAGGGGTAATCCCTGAGTGCAGAGCCAGGAGTAACCCCTGAGCATCGCTAGATGTGTCCCAAAAAGCAAAAAAATAAATAAAAATAATAATATCTTCTATTGCTGGGTATAGCATAGTGGGTAAGGCGTTTGCCTTGCATGCGGCCGACCCAGGTTCAATTCCTCTGCCCCTCTCAGAGAGCCCGGCAAGCAACAGAGAGTATCTCGCCCACAAGGCAAATCCTGGCAAGCTACCCATGATGTATTCAATATGCCAAAAACAGTAACAACAAGTCTCACAAACTAGTCCAGACACTGTGATCTGGTTCTTGGTTCTCTAAACTTGTCCACTCCATGGCCGTGTCATGCAATGATTTTAGTCCTTGACAATTTCCATGAGACCTTGCTGGTAAGTGCATGTATGTCCCCCCCACAACCCTTGCCAAAAAAAAAATTTTTTTTCAAACTCTCTGCCTCTCCTGCATCCGAGACAGAAGTCAAGTGCTCGGGTCTGAGTTCTGTTAAGGTACCACATAAACCACCTGCTATCTACCTGCCAGGTATGGCCTGGTAACCCCCAGGCACTGCTTAAGGGACTAGGGGTGGAGAGACCCTCTAAAAATAAATAAATGGGACCAGAGAGATAATACAGTGGGTACGGTGTTTGCCTTGCACACGGCCGACCCAGGTTCAATCTCCATCACCCCATACGGTCCCCAAGCACTGCCTGGAGTAGTTCCTCAGTGCAGAGCCAGAAATAACCCCTGAGCATAGCTGGGTGTGGCCCAAAAAGAAAAAATAATAATAAAAATCAAAATAACTAAATGAAAAAAATCCTGTGCAGCTGATAAGAACAGAAAGTCTGTACCGTGCAGGCAGGTCCCCAGGGCAGTCCCCGGGCTGGTCTCTGGTGTCCCAGATCTGCAGCCTGACCCCCAGCCAGGAGAGGACCAGGATGTGGCGTGAAACCAGCACTGTCCCAGGATATCTGCAAAGGCCAGAGCTAAGGGGTGCAGCCCCCCACGAGAACACACAATCTGCAGACCCCCACAGTGAGCACATAAGGCAGGAGGAAAGAGAAGAGTCAAAAACAACACAGGAAATAACTATCTTGGCCCCTTCTGCAGCGACACCATTTCTTCTTGAAGAAAATACCTCCTGGAATATTCTAGTCACTGCTACTGCATCCCACAGGGTCATGGGGCCTTTGGGTCAAGCAATCGGTTCTGCACGGTACCTGAAGCAGAGGATGTGTCATGGGACATTCATCCAGACCCAGAGAATGAAGGGCACATGCCGTGGGCATTAACTCCGCACCCCCACGGGCCCAACTCTTCCAAGCAACACACGGAGCTCCCGGGAGATATTTCTGGGGATTTGAGTTCTGGGCACTCTGCTGTCACTCCAGGTTTTTTGTTTGTTTGTCTGTTTGTTTGTTTGTTTGTTTTAAGTAAATAGATTTTATTTGGAGGGTTTTTGAAGGTGTAGAGGGGGAGAGAGTGAGAGAGAGAGAGAGAGAGAGAGATAGAGAGAGAGAGAAAATGTAACGCACTCAAGAGAGAACGTAGATGTGTCTAGGGCAGAGAGAGCCCCTAGACACATCCCAGCATTAGACAGGAAAGCATGAAAGTCCACATCTCAAGAGGGGAGATGAGGTCGACATATGTGCTGGGCACCACATGTGCTCGGCCACGTGGGCGCAAGCAGCACATGAGCTTGGGCAGCATAATGCGCCCACTCCAGTTTTTTATGCACCCAAAACCCTCCAATGAGATGTAGCCTGTTGAGGAGAAAATAAAATAAATGACGCCCCTCCCTTCCTGCCCTTGAACATCTCCACTTTTCCCTCGGCCACTTTCACAGGCCACACCGACTTATGAGGGCACGAAAAGCAGCAGCAGGACCGAGACACGGTTGCCCACTCCTGGGCTTGGCACACCTCAGACGCGCCAACATTACACCCCTGTATGTGACTCTGCAGTCCCCACTGAGACGTTTCCTTTATCCAGAACAGCCATCTGGGGGGGTATATTTTTTTTTGGGGGGGAGGTCTGTCCTGGGCTGGCCCAGGGTTCTGTGCGAGAAAATATGATGCAAAAATGTATTCAAATAAAAGAATAAGGGCCGACGGGGGTACCTTAGGGAGAAATCTGATCGATCGTGTCCATACGGCGAGATGCATGTGTACGGGGTTTCCTAATTACGGCTGCTTTGGTGGGCATTGGCGGCGGCGAAACAGATGTTGCGGGCCTATTAAAGAAGGGGTTTCGAACATCTGCTTACAATTTCAAGGCAATTGTAAATACGGCCGAGAAGGTCAATTGGACCAATTAAGGCCGCTGTGCAGAAGCATGCTGCTGTTCTCTCTTCGAGCTGCCACGGGTTGCATTTTTTTTAAATGCTTCTATGTTCTTCAGCCCCCAAGTTTTTAAACACAGGAAATGGGTTTAATAACAACCT
The DNA here is from genome assembly GCA_028565675.1 of Sorex palustris. Classification (NCBI taxonomy): domain Eukaryota; kingdom Metazoa; phylum Chordata; class Mammalia; order Eulipotyphla; family Soricidae; genus Sorex; species Sorex palustris. The sequence continues at coordinate 2,030 of JAOXYA010261895.1, read as the reverse complement.
TTGTCCATTTTGATTGTGATTGTGATTTGGGGAGTGGGGGACGGTGGAGAGGGTAGCAGCCAACTTTCTGCTCTAAGCATGAACTTGCACACCTTTTCTTTCTCCCTCCTGGTTTTTCTCTCTCTCTGTCCCTTTCTATCTTCACAGCCCATCCTAGTGCATGTGTGTGTATGTGTGTGGGGGGTGCTTCCATGGGGGTGGGCTGGTCCATGTTCCCAAAGAGAATAGGAAAAAAATGGAGTAAGGGCAAGCGGCACCTCCAGAAAATTCCTCACTGCAACAGGCAACAGAGCAGAATTCCCCTGGCCTCTGAGGTACGGTCAGCTCCTCGCTGGCCTCCCTTACAAAGTCACGGTGGTTTGTGATCAGTGACACACTTTACCGTCACCTAATCTAAGGACACAAACACTAAAATGCGCCCCCACGGCACACAGGAGACAACCCTGGGATCACTTGAGATTCCAGGCCAGTGTTCCAAAACCACGACCCCCCACTCCCAGCCCTGTGACCCCGACTCCCGGCCGGTCCCCAGGGTGGAGAGAAACTCAGGAGAGAGGCACGAGATAGCTCACGTCTCAGCAGCATTTCTGTTTGTTTGGGGGCCAGGGAGCGATGCTCAGGGGTTCCTCCTGGATCTGCATTCCAGAATTACTCCTGACGGTACTTGGGCGACTATATGGGATGCCGGGGATTGAACTCGGTCGGCCCGGTGCAAGGCAAGCACCTTCCCCGCTGTGCTATGGCTCCGGGCCCCAATGCATCATTTTCCTTAGAGCCAAGGGTTGGATGGTATCTTGGGGTGCCTAAGGGTAAGGAACCAGGAAGCCCCAGGCACCATCAAGCTTTCTTTCAGGCTGCTTAGAAATGAGGGTTCTCTGGGGGCTGGAGCAATAGCACAGTGGGTAGAGTGTTTGCCTTGGATGTGGCCGAAACAAGCTCAATTCCCAGCATCCCATATGGTCCTCCAAGCACCGTTAGGAGTAATTCCTGAGTGCAAAGCCAGGAGTAACCTCTGTGCATCACCAGGTGTGACCTAAAAAGAAAAAAGAAAGAAAGAAAGAAAAGAAAGAAAGAAAGAAAGAAAGAAAGAAAGAAAGAAAGAAAGAAGGCTTCTGCCCACTTTCCCTCCGGGGGAACTGAGAAGGCTGGCTCCTGGTTCCTGCTCCCTTTCTGGCAGCCCAGACCAGTGAACACTTTTCTTTCTAGATTAAGGAGAAGAAAGCAAGGTTTGGCAGTGTGGGGTGCAGAGTTTCAGCTGAGGGACCTCCACGGCCATCCTCCTCTCCTCAAAGCGAGAGCCACCACCCACCAGAGCGGGCATCCAGGCAGTACCACCAACCATCCAGCATCCAGCGGCTGCTCCACTTGATGGTGGTGTCACAAGGCGGATGTACCGGGAGACGCGCTGGCGCTGAACTCACAGATAGAGTCAGCACCCCAAACCTGACTCCCCAAAGCTGAATCGCAAGATGAGAGCAAGGGATCTGGAGGGTTACTGCAGGGGGTCAAGGTGTTGCCTTGTACTCCCACAAGCCAGATTCCAGATCTGGTACCACCTAAAGTCCCCCGAGGCACTGCCAGGAGTCAACTCCTGAGCACGGAGACAGGAATATCCCCCTGAGAACCACCAGGTATGGCCTGAAATCACCCCCACCCCTACATCACCTCCCCAAATAATGAAGTACTCAGCCAAGGTTGAATCCCCAAATTTGATGTGCAGAAAGTGCTCAAACAATGCTGATTTCCCAAAGCAGTACTCACTAGGTGCTCAATAAATGCATCCACTTTCTGAGACTCTCAGACTCCCAGGATCCCCAAAAAGTTACATCTGGGGAGCCCAGATTCCACCACCTCCCCCCCCTCCCCAGTTCCCAGCCAGGGTCCCATTTCTCTGGAGCATTTCTATTTGTTTCTCTCTTCTACTTTGTGTGTGTGTGTGTGTGTGTGTGTGTGTGTGTGTGTGTGTGTGTGATGCTTTTGCTCTCACGGTGGTTGCTGGCTTTTGATATGGGTGAAACAACAACCAAAAA
>JAOXYA010261706.1:0-19377 GCA_028565675.1 Sorex palustris | reverse complement strand
ATAAAGAGTCTGCAAAGGAAACTGGAGAGAAGGAGGAAAAGAAAAGCAGCAAAATGAAACTAATCACAGTTTGAGTCCCACCACTTTCCTGCCCGAGCTCACTGCGTGTCTGTGAGGCTCACGTCCCTGGCGTCCGTGGCCTGTGCCCCTGCCTCTCCCCTGGACTCCGGCCGACTGGCCAGGCCGGCGCTGTCCCCTGAGCACCTGCTGCTGCTGTCCCTGTGCCTTGCTCCCATGCTCAGGCTCACTGTGGCGGTGGGTGGATGGGGGATGAGACGCGTCTGCAGCCCTGCCAGGCCGTGCCCCTGGGCCACTCCGTGTGTGCCCAGGGGAGGAGCAGGAAGGGCAGCGGACACGTCAGAGGTGGCGTAGCCGTAGCCGGCTGCCTCCTGCCTCGGCCGCTGCTGCTTGTGCCTTGCGGGCGCGTGGCGGCCTTTCGGCTTACCCTGGGCACTTCGTTGGGGGATGAGAAGAGCCTGGGCCTCGGGCAGGATTCCCAGCACGGGGTGGGCACCCCTGGGTGTTCGCAGCGAGGCCTCGCAATGGCTGCCGGAGGAGGTGATGGGCGGGTGTTCTGAGACGTCGCCTCTGGAGCCCTGTCAGCTCGGGTTCCGACTGACATAACCGCGTTACATAACCGGCTTCTAAGGCTGCAGCTTGAAAAGGCATCGCCGCGCGCCGGGCTTCCTGCTTCTGATCTGCTACCCTTGATCCCGTCTTCCCCGGGAGGCTGTCTAGAGGTGGGCTTCTGAGGAGTCTTGGCTGACGGGGAGAGGGGCACGCGGGGAGCCAGGCAGGGTTGGGCCCGCCCGCCTCCAATCAGGATCCCGTCTCTGAGCAGTGCTCCTGCTCCTGAAGGGTCCTCCCCGTCTCACAGTGCTCTCCCCGGCCTCAGCACCATCCTGTGTCTCAGTGGTCCCCCGGCCTCAGCACTGTCCCTGGCCTCCAGGCCATGATGCAGGGACCAGCTGTGTCCGGGGTCCAGGAGATCCTCGAGCAGCAGCTGCGTGTTAGAGTTCCTGCCTCCCTGGACTGCCGCACTCGGGCACCGCGGCCCTCGCCTGCCTCGTAGAGTCACATGGGCCTGCGGTCCCTGCTCTGTCCCTCTCTGTGCCCGGGTGGTCTCGTCTCTGCCCCTGTCTGTGCCCAGGTGGTCCCAGCTCTGCCCCCATGTGTGCCCGGGTGGTCCCCATTCTGCATCCATCTCTGCCCAGGTGGTCCCGGCTCTGCCTGTGTGTGCCCGGGAGGTCTTTCTGACTGCCGAAAGCCCTTCCAGGCTGTCCCTGGCCATCGTGGCTGGGGTGCAGACAGCGGGACCCCCGTCTGCCCCCTGGCAGCTGTTCCTGGGGTCGTCTGAGCCTGAGTGCGGGGAGTGACCGGGTCTCTGTCCCTTTCTCTCAGCAGTGGAGCCCCTTGGTGGGCTGGGGCTGCTCATCTCGGAGAGAGTTTGGGGTCCTGGTGGGCGCCAGCTGGTGCCATCCCTGGGGCCTATGCCCTGGGGTCCCGCCTCGGCCTTGAGTGGCTGTGTGGCTGCCCTGGCTGCAAGTGGAGTCGGGGATGTGGTGTAGACACAGGCTTGGGTCCGAGCTGGGGTCCCACCCTCCGCTCTGGGTTGTCTCCACAGTCGGGTCACCTGAGTTCCCGGGGCTCCTGGCCCCCTTGACAGGGGCAGTGCCCGTTGCCCTCTGAGCACAGCTCGCGGCTGCTGGAGGCACCAACAGGCCACTCACCTTCCTGGGCTGCACCTGTGCCCACACATGCGGCCACTGGTGTTCACCGGGTCCTGCCATCAGGCCTCTGGAAGTGGCACCCACACCGGCCCATGTCCTTGTCCCTCTCCTGTCGGACACTCAGCCTGGCATTTGTCCAGGTGGCGCCGGGGGGCCTTCAGGGTGTCCCACTGGGGATTCCCCCCCCCCCCCACACACACACACGCATACACACGCATTACCATCTCCTTTCTGCGGTGATGGCAGGTGGCCGGGCTCTCGGCAGCGGTGATCAGAGGAGTCTGGGCAGACCGTGTCCAGGGCCTGCCCGGGACCCAGCCGTTCCTCCCTCCCCCAGCCCCACCTGCCTATCTCCAGCCCAGGCCCCGGTTCCGGGTTTGGCACTTTGCGATTCCACATGTGAGTGAGGTCGCGTTTTCGTGTTCTTGGCCCATTGGTCCCGGAGGCGTCGTCCCGTGTCTGGGGGCCACAGCACGTGTACAGTTTAGGTTTGTTCACTAGCCTGGAGGCGCGTCTCACGTCGGGGTTGTGGTGAGGGGACTCGAGGGGGTTGAGGGGGCTCCCAAGCAGGTGTCACAGCCCCACTGCCTCTCCTGGGAGTGTTCGGGGCACCGGGCCACCCCCAGCCGCACTTGGCGACCTCGTGGCGCCTCAGAACAAGTGCGGGACCTTGCACGCCACATTTGCTGCCGAGGTTTCCAGGGTTCCCGGCACGGCTGATCACATGTCCAGTGGGTCCAGCACCGCCCCCACCCAGGGAGCTGTGCCTGCCAGTGTCCCCAGGGCCCTCCCCCACCCTGGCTTCAGTTCCAGGGTCTCCTGTGGCTGACCATTGGCTGTTCCCTCATGTGTGCCCCTGCCCCTCAGGAGGCCTCCCTCTCCCTCCCTCCCTCCCCCCTCTCTCTCTTCTCGCTCTCTCTCTCTCTCTCTCTCACTCTCGCTCTCTCTCGCTCTCTCTGGAGGTGGTGACACCTACACACATAAAGATGAATAGAGCTGTTCTCCTGAAATTCCACAACATTGTGGATCAAAAGTTTTTTTTTTCCTGAAAACCCTATCTTTTTAAAGAGTTATGTAAATTTAAAAAACGTTATGGGTAATTCTGCGCTAATACATTGTAGAGTTTATATGAAGTAGACAAATCATACAAATGTGACATTTAGTCCTGGGGCAGACAGTTAAGACAAAGGGCATCTGAATGGGTCTAGGAAAGTGCTGACTTTGTTTTTGGTTCTAAGAAAGGGAATATTGGCTTCATGTTGGTGATATATCACAGATGCGGCTTAAGTGTGCATCAGTTGGATAAAGATCGTAATAAAAAAATCTCCAGATGTTAAAAACCTAATCAGGTAGAGAACATTTAGTGTCAATGAGACGTTGATTCGTTCTTGAAAATGTATCAAATGCCTTAGTAAACTAGGAGTAAACAGACCTTCTCTTCCCAGTAGAGAGCCCAAGTGCCCGAGGCAGGGATGGGCAGAGGGTCTGTCACGGATCCCGTCCCGGTCAGGGATGGCGATGATGAGCCTTTGGCGCGGCCTCTGCTGTGGGAAGGAAGCCGTGCGTGGGTGTCAGCGCTCCTGCCTGTGCCTTCGGGGTGTGGCCGGGCCCTTGTGGGTGCCGTCTCGGTGTGAGGAGGATCTCTGTCAGGCAGGGGTGTTGCGTCTTGTCAGAGCTTTTCCTGCTTCTGCCGCTGACAGCCCCCTGCGTGGCAGCTGTCACCTCCTGGGGGCTTGTGCCTGGGCTGCACCTCCCATCCCTGAGGCACTCAGGGAACTGGGAGAAGAGGGGAGTCTCAGCATGCAGCCCCCCCATCCGCGCTCGGCCCCCTCCGGCTTGGGGGTGCCTGTGCTCGGCACGGCTGCCCGCCACCCTCCGCCCTGCCTCAGTCAGGCCTCCCGCTGCCTTCCCGCAGCTTCCGAGGTACACGGTGTCTGGCCCGCCCTGCTTGCCTGAAGCAGACCCAAAGCCCGGGGCCCGTCTGCACCCACGGCAGCTGCCCCTCAGCTCAGAGACAGAGAAACGCCCCAGCCTCCCTCCCCGTCCCTGTCACGCCTCGCCCCGGCCCACTGTCCCCCAGGGGTGCGGCGCTCGGGAAGCGGCACTCCCTGCCCCCGCAGAGCAGCTGTGCCAGGCTGGGGCCAGGTGTCAGTGCGGCGCCTGGCGTGGCTCGGGGACAGAGCCTGCACACGGTCGGGGCTCGGCGTCTGCCGTGCTCCCCACTGTGCGGCATCGGGACGGGCCTTCCGGGGCACGAGTGGGTCAAACAGCCGAAAGACCCTTCACGTGAGCGCTGAGCCCTGAGCTTTCCTGGCGCTTGTACAGGAAGGTCGCTGTAGCTTGGACGTGAATTATGAGCCGACAGTCGGTGGGCTGTGTGGACGTTGCTTGTGATGCGGCTGGCATGGAGAGTGGCATCGGGGACTTGAGTCGGCCACCCTGGACAGTTCCCTCGAAAGAGGCCATCGCTGTCCCATGGGCTTGTCTCTGTCCAAGGCTGACAGGGCGGGTCGGGGGAGTCAACGGCAGCATTTGTGGGTTCCCGACGGCCCGGACAGGCCCAGGACAGCGGAACCTGGTGGGGTCAGAGACAGAGAGTCTCCCACCCCTGAGGCCTGACTCAGAAGGACTTTGTTCTTGTCTGTTCTTGGAGGACAGCTGTATCAAAGGTCATGTCACCCGGGTTCTGTCCCTGGCATCCCATATCCCATATCCCTGGGCCCCACCAGGACTGAACCCTGAGTGTCCATGGGCTTAGGGTCAGCAGAGGGGACGCATCCATGGACTGGGGGTCAGTGGAGGGGACACGTCCATGGGCCTGGGGTCAGTGGAGGGGACGCGGTCATAGGCCAGGGGTCAGCAGAGGGGATGTGTTCATGGGCCAGGGGTCAGCAGAGGGGCCACACCCTTCCAGCCCAGGGTCAGCGTGTCAGGGCTGCGTTGGAGGCGGGCCCTGATGGGCACTTGGCTTCTCTCCGTCCTGCCCTCTGTGCTCTGCACCTGGTGTCCTGTTTAGATTTGGGGCCATACCTGCAGTGCTCAGGGCTTGCTCCTGGCTCTGCTCGGGATTCAGTCCTGGTGGGGCCCAGGGGCCATGTGGGACGCTGGGGACTGGAGCCGTTCAGCGCCCCAGCTGTCCTGCCCGCCGGCGCAGGCTTGGTACTTGGTGTGCCGGTGCTCGGGTCAGCGTCCAGGAGGTGGGTTCTGTGTCCCAGCAGACGTCGGGCAGTGCCCAAGAAGGTGCTGTGGGGGCTTCCCAGGGACCCACTGCTGTCAGGGTCCCGTGTGTGCTGCTGGCATCCAGGTGGCAGCTCCGGGGAGCACGGTCACCGCAGTTCCTGGCAGATATTTTGACTTAAAAAGGCTGTCGGGGGAGGCCGGGCTCATGGGATAAAAATAACTCGCCAGGAAGCTGAGCGAGGTCGCGGCCTCCTACACGAGTGGGTGAGAGGTGGGCGGGGGGCTCCCCCAAGGCAGCCCCCGGCTCTGGGGAAGGTGTGAGGATGCAGAGCTGCTCCAGCCTGGCCCTCGGGGCCTGGCCGAGACGGAGAGAAAGGGGGTGCAGGTCGGCCAGTGAGGGGACCCGGCCCCCACGGCTCTGCCGGACCCAGGGACACCCAGCCCCCAACCACCCCTGGGCAGCCGGCCACTGCCCAGGACTCGCACCCCGTCTCTGCTGTGACCCCTCCCAGCACCCCATCTCTGCCTGCACCACCGTCTCCCTCATGGTCCCCAGCATTTCTCCCCCAGCTCAAGGGCTCTTAAATGATCACTGAGCAAAGAAGAGAGTCAGTGCAGAGCCCCGCTCGCAGTATGGTGCAAGAGCTCTGGGCTTTTGTCTCATTTGCTTTGGGGCCTCGCCTGGTGGTGTCAGGGGCTATTGCCCCCGGTACTCGGGGCCCAACCCGGCTCCTGCAGCCCTGCTGTGTTGAGCGTCCTCCCCCCCGCCACCAGCCAAGGGAGTTTGTGCGTCAGACGCTCTGATGCAGGTCTCAGGGACAGCAGCAGTTCTGGGCCCCTACAGCCCCTCCACTCCGGTCACCCACATCCAGGCTGTCATTCGGCGGTACTGTCCCTCTCGGGGGACACTAAGGTACCTCTCTCTCTGGTGCGGTGGGTCCCCCGGACATCCCCTCCAGCCAACCTGAAGGAAGCAGCGCAGCCATGGCCGCGCTGGCGTCTCGCCCCACACTGACACGCCCCGTCATGTGTGTCCAGTGTGGGAACTGGCAGGCGAGCTCCGGGTCACAGCGCCTGTTCCAAGGTTTCCTGTCCCCCGCCTGCCCCCGTCCCCCCGCCCCCGTGTCCCTCATAGGTGCTGGCCTCTTGCTGTCCCTGACATGGCTCCATCTTCAGGGACCCGTCACTGCAGCGTCTAGCGAGCATGCGTCCTGAGCGGGCGGCGGCTTCCGTCCTCTGACTGGGGCAGGCCCTCGGTCACTTCCTGCCCGGCTGCCACCCGTGACCTGCCGTGGCTGGGGGCAGGTCTTCTGGGGGGGAGGTGGGCTTCAGCCTGGTCCCCGCAGGCCCCAGCACCGCTGGTCACACCGGATACTCCCAGCCGTGTCTGCATGCATGTGACGCGGGTGCCGGCGTGTGTAGGCCCTCTGGGGTCCTTCTCCCCGCTGGCTGCTTTCTTCAAGACCTCTGCGTGGCACCGGGGGCCTGGGGTCCCGGCTCGGCCCCATGAAGAGCAGAGTGTGGAAGGTTACGGGAAGGCCACGTTTGAATTGCTTAATTTAATTTCCGCGTGGAATCTGTTGCTAGGCAGCGTGAGGCAGGCCCGCCCCGGAGCTGAGTCGGGTCTCGCACTGTCTCGGTTCCACGGGCCTTTCTGCACCCCAAGGGGCGGCTGGTGCTGGCTGGGTGTGGGGCCCCCGGCGTCCGTGTCAGTTTCAATCTCGCAGTGTGCTGTGGGCCCCGTGGGTGCTGGGTGGGCATCTGTCCCCATGTCTGGGACCCCCAGCGTTGCGGGCCCAGTGGATGCTCCCGGGGGCCCCTTGGATCAACCTGCTGGAGGTCGGGCTCCGCGTGCGCCCACACGGACGGTCCCTCTCCCGTCTGATGGTCTGTCCACTGTGTCTGACCCGCACTGCCGATCTGCGTGCTGGGCTGCATGTGGTGAGGAAGTGGTTTGCACTGCCCCTAGACCAGGTCGGGTCGGCTGCTGGCGCTGTGGGCGGTGGGTGTGAGTCGGGTGCCCTCCGGTTCAGCACGGGGACAGCCGCACTCGCTCCTGGTGACGGACAGCCACCGTGATCTGGTGGGGACGAGGCGGGGATGGTTGAAATGGGGCAGCGGCTCCTGTGGGTAATTAGGGCCTTCCCTCCTGACGTGGGTCAGTAGTTAGTAAGGCCCGCGTGATCCCAGCTGTGGGAGTCGCTGTGAGGGACAGGGTAGCGCGGGGCTCAGGGCCTGTTCAGCAGGCCCGTGGCGCTGAGGGCTGACCCTGGCCAAGCCCCGGGGACTGTGCTCCAGCCCAGGTGGGGGCGGGTGTTTCCCGGGGACATGCCACCTCTGGGGTGCGGTTTCTTGGCCTGGGTTCCTCCCGCACTGTCCTTGTCCCCTGAGGCCCTGCGTGTCAGAGGCGGGCCTGGAGGGCACGCCGGCATCTCCAGGCTCTTGACCGCTGTCCCCCTGTTGTGGGCACGGGGGCAGGGGGCAGCGTGACAGCCTGCTGCCCTCGTGAGACCCAGCTGGGCCTGGTGGGGGCGTGGGCTGGGGGTCTATAACACGCTGCCTTGAGCCCCACAGGCGCGAGGTGTGTTCAGGCTCCACCTCTCGTGGCAGCGTTCTGGGCAACACTGGTCTGGTTTCCGGGGGACAGTGCTCTGGTGTCTAGGGTCCGGGCAGGCGTCAGTGCCAGGGACTCCTCCCATGCATGTCACGGTGATGGAGGCTCAGGCGGGGCCCTGTAGGGCCTGGGTACCCGACTCCCACACCCCCGTTGCTCTGCCACTCCTGGGGCCGGGCTGCAGGCCGGGCCCCTCCTAGGTGTGCGGGGACCTGCTTGTGGCCATGGCCATGACGCCTTATCCTCCCTTGCAGACTGCCTCTTCAAGCTCTGCCCCATGAACCGCTACTCTGCACAGAAGCAGTTCTGGAAAGCGGCGAAGCCCGGCGCCAACAGTACCACAGATGCAGTGCTCCTCAACAAGCTGCATGTATGTTCCCGCCCGCGGGGGGCCCGGGGCTGGGGTCTGTGGGGCGCTGGTGGGGTTCCAGCTCTCGGCGTCTGCAGATGCTCATGTTGTTCCAGTTACGGGTTGTGGGGGTCCCAGGCTCTGGGGTCTTTCCAGAGCGTGTCAGGTCACAGCGTCCAGCCGGCTGTGCTCTGACAACACAGCGGTTGTCGCTGGCGGAGGGAAGGCAGCGCCCCCATCCCCTGCCCAGACCCCTGCTCAGTCCCAGATGCCCCTGCCGTGGGGGCCGTGCCCAGGAGTCCCCTGCGGGCCGGCTCTGCTGTGGGCCTTGGGCAGGTCCAGTGCGCTGTGAGCTTGGGGTCTCCCCAAGAACCCCTGCCCGCCTTCCCCCCACTGGACCGCAGGCCGCAGGCGCCACTGCTTGCCCATGGAGGGGCCGTAGGACTCAGGCTCTGGAGACCAGCTGTGCGCGGGGCTGCAGGGGGCCCGGCCCACGGCTCCTCCTGCCGCTCCCGAGGCTGGACAGGCCCGGAGCTGCTCACGGCTCATCGAGTGTCCAGAGGCTTCACTTGCGCGTCTCTGGGGTTCTTGCTGACCCTCCTGCCGACCCTTGCTATGGGGGTCCACACTCCACACGGCCCCTGAGTGCAGCTCTTGGCCCGGCCACCGCCAGGCGGAGCAGACAGGACCCTAACTAGGCCCGGCCGTGCCCTGTGACAGCGTGGAGGTCGGGAGCTCGGCCATGTGGCCCCACCGCCCCAGGAGCCCACCTTTAAGAGAGTGTAAGGGGGGTCTCAGCTGCTGTGCCCCGGCCGGGCGGCCTGACTCTGGCAGGCTCGAGGATGTGGGTATGGAGCCTTTGCTCAGAGCCCTGAAGGAAGGACCTCCAAGCCACTGGACTCCCTCTGACCCGGACAGCAGGCACGTGGCCACTGCTGGTGGCTGGGGTGTCCCACGCGTGGGGTGTCCTTAAGCCAGTCCCAGCAGGCTGCGTGCTGCCCCCGATGACGTGTCTTACATGCTCTCTAGGAGAGCACAGCAGGGCGGGCCTGGGGCAGGGCCGGGCCTCCAGGAACTGCACGTGGGCCGACAGTTACGGCACGGGGTCCCGGGGCGGCATCGCTCACTAGCTGGCCCTGGTCATTTCCACAGTAACCGCAGTGGCTCCCAGCTGTGCGTGCAGCTGCTCGGGGCCGGCTCAGCCCAGGAGCTGCAAAGGGGCCGGCCCCGGTGGGCTGTGGAGGGGACAGGCCGTGTGCGACTGCGTGAGCATGGCCGCTGCCCTCCCAGCGGTGTCTGGGCTTCCCGTGGCCTAGTGTGGAGCTCGGGACGGGGGCCAGCACCCAGCTGCGTGTCCACGCCGAGGCCCTGAGGGGTCACCGATCCGCCTTCACCGAGACTCGGTGGATCCACGGCCTGAGCGCCCCCGCGGCATCCGGGACCAAGTGCCACATGGCCGCCTGGCCCCCGTCTGGACCAGGGGCAGCGGGCAGGTGCCCAGGTCAGGCCGTGGGGCAGGTTCTAGCGTGCCGCTGGGGCGACCGGCAGCCCCCTGGGTGTCTGGGGCTCCTGGTCTGGGACCCGGGACTCCTCTTGATGGCAGGAGCCCAGTAGGTGCTGCCAGGCCGACTGGGCCCCTGGGCGTGGCCCCGTGTGGACCTGCCTGTGGGTGCCGAGGGGCACTGTGGGAGGGGGTAGGCAAGGAGGGGGGAGTGGAGAGGGGGAGGGGAGCCAAGGAGGGAATGGGGAGGGATGCAGGGTACAGGGAGACCTGCTCTGGAACGTTCTTCGTGCTTCCCGCCCTGTACCCATCCTCCTGTGTCGGGTTAGGGCTGGGGTGGGAGCCGAGGGGGTGTGTGGAGCTCGGCCCCCGTGAGGGGGACTGTGGTGTCCTGGGTCCCTCGGGGTGACCGTTGCGTCCTGGGTCCCTATGGGTGACTCTCACATCCCTCAGGGTGACTGTTGTGTCCCAGATCCCTCAGAGCGATGGTCACAGCTCAGGTCCCTCAGGGTGACTGTCATATTCTGGGTCCTCAGGGCGACTATCATGTTTCAGGTCCCTCAGGGTGACTGTCACATCCCCCAGGTCCCTCAGGGTGACTGTCGTGTCCTGGGTCCCTCAGGGTGACTGTCACATCCCAGGTCCCTCAGCGTGACTCTCAGGCTGCCCGGGGAGGAGGGGCTGTGGCTGCGGCTCTCGCCCGTCAGTCTGGTAGCCTGGGTCCGGCTGCCCCAGATTCCTCGGCACCTGCCCTCCTGGGGTCAGCCCGTGTGGGCCGACGCTGGCCTGACTGAGTGATGAGCAGCGTTCCCGGGCGGCTGCGTTTCTCCGCGCCAGTCTCCGCTTCGGCCTGTGTGTGACCGTCCCCTGCAGACGCCCCGTGAGAGGCAGCCGAGCCCTTGTGTCATCCCGCCCTCTGCAGGGCGGCCACTACAGGGACTGTCCCATCCCCACCTCCAACGCCTGCACCCTGAGGGTCCCCCTGCCCAGGGACTGTCCCGTCCTGCCCCCATGTCTGCACCCTGAGGGTTCCACACTCCTGCACCTTCAGGACAAAGTCCCTAAGAGACCCGCCCTGCCCACAGTGCCTCCACGAGCCGTGGCTTCCGGCGCATTCCCTCCCGCTCGCTCGCAGCTCCTTCCTGTCTCCCTGCGCCACTGTCTGGCCAGTGGTTCCTTCTGGGAGACGGGAGACGGGAGCTGGACCGTGGGAGACGGAGACGCGGGAGCTGAACGTGGCACGGCCCACACCGCTCACATGTGGGTCCCTCACAGCACGCGGCCGACCTGGAGAAGAAGCAGAATGAGACGGAGAACAGGAAGCTCCTGGGGACGGTGATCCAGTACGGCAACGTCATCCAGGTGGGCCCGGCCTGGGATTCAGAGCAACGGGGAAGTGGGTGGCTCTGGGGACCATGTGACCCAGGGGTGATCCAGCAGCCCTCCAGGTCAGGGATCCAGTGCAACAGTGATCCAGAAGGTCCCTGGACCCGGTGATCTAGACAGTTGTGGCGTGTGCTCTGTCAGAACCTGTGGCCATCTGGGACATTTCTTTCTTTTTTATTTATTGCATCACTGAGCTCCAGTTACAAAGCTTTCATGTTTGAGTTTCAGTCGTACCATGATCGAACACCCATCCCTCCACCAGTGCACATTCCCCCCACCAATGTCCCCAGTATCCACCCCCCATCCCACCCCTCCCCCTGCCTCCGTGGGGAGTAGAGTGCTTCTGGTACTCTCTTCTCTCCTTTTGGGCATGATGGTTTGCAATACAGACAGCGAGAGGCTGTCAGGTTGGTCCTTTATCTGCTTTCAGCACACGTCTCCCATTGGAGGCGTTTCTGTTCAGAGAAGGAGACAGCCAGCCCCCAGACCCAGACCCGGGGTGGTCCCTCCCTCCCCAGCCCCCAGAACTGGGGGTAGCCCCTCCCTGTCACACTCGGCGGAAAAGCCGGGCAGCCTCTAGATCCTTGTCACGCGTGGACTCGGCTTCCTCCTGCGCCTCTTCCTGGGTGGGGGGCACAGACTCGGACGGGCCTTTCTGGCTGCAGTGCACCTGGCTTGGGGTGAGACTCGGCATCTGGGTGACCAGCCCCTGGAGCCAACCACTGCTGGCCCAGGGCTGCTCGGGGCTGCTCCCGTCCAGCAGCGGGACCCCGTCTCGCCGGCCACTCCCGACCTCAGTGTGGTGGGCCAAGCCCAGCAGCATGGCTGGTCCCCTCCGGCCCTCAGCTCTGCCCTGTGCTGGGCATCAGATGCTGCAAGTGGCCACTCGGTCCCGGCCCAGGCCTGGCACCCAGTGTGCGGTCCCTGGCCTCGCGCCTTCCCTTCAGGGAATTCTCTTCCTGGCACCCTCACCGGAGGCGGGAGGCGTCTCCCTGCTTCCGTTCCCATGAGATAGGGGTCCTGGCAGCCCCAGAAGGGTCATTTGCATGTGTGGGGACGACAGCCTCCTGCGTCCAGGCCCAGCTGGAGCAGACCTGGGTGTGCTCACCACAGGCCAGCAGGCTGGACAGGCCCTGCGGAGGGGATTGGGGGGGGAGGGCGGTACTGGGAGGGGGTCAGAAGCCCAAGTGCAGCTGGACACACTTGCCCGGGAGCCCTGAGCCCCTGTGCCACGCGGGACAGAGCAGGAGTCCCCGGCCGAGGTGAGCCCTGTCACCCGCCAGCTCCGACTACACACTGGAAGCCCGGGAGGCTCGGGTCCGGTCAGGGGCACCTTCACACCCCTGCGGCAAGCAGCCCTCAGATTTGTGTTGTGTGTTAGCAGCTGGGGGGTGTCCCGGTTTCCCCAGGGTCTGCTCCTCCCACCTGCCCCTGGCTCTGCTGCTAGGCCACCTGTCTCTGCCCCCCAAGAACAGAGGAGTGGGGCCCGGTCTGGGAACATGGCCATGCCCCCATCTCTGGCCCCGTGTGGGTCACCCACGCACATGGCGCCCATTGCTCAGACGTGCCCAGTGTGCCTACCACACATGTCCTGACCACTTGTGCCGGGTGCACCTGACCGGCCCCTGGGGGTGGTCCTGACCAGGCCTTGTGCTGGCACCATTCGGAGCCCAGCCCCCCACCTCACTGCAGCTGCTGGGGGGAAGGCTGTGTGTGTGCGTCTACGGACGTGTGTGCATGTGTGTGTGCATGGATGTGTGTGCATGGATGTATGTGTGTGCGTGTGTGTGTGCAAGTGCATGTGGGTGCATGTGTGTACGTGTGTGCATGGATGTGCGTGTGGGTGCCTGGGTGCACCTGTGTATGGGTGCGTGCGAATGTGTGTGTGTGTGTGCATACGTGTGCCTGTGCGTGTGTGTGCGTGCGTGTGTGCATGGCGCCTGGTTCCCAGGCCGGGGCAGCTGCCTAGCAACCTGCAGCCTCACTGCTCCCGTGGCTGCAGCTCCTGCACCTGAAGAGCAACAAGTACCTGACGGTGAACAAGCGTCTGCCGGCGCTGTTGGAGAAGAACGCCATGCGGGTGACGCTGGACGAGGCCGGCAACGAGGGCTCCTGGTTCTACATCCAGCCCTTCTACAAGCTGCGCTCCGTTGGCGACAGCGTGAGTGGCCCGGCCCCGCCAGGGACACGGGGACGCAGGAACATGGGGGCGTGGGGACAGGGAGACACGGCAGCACGGGTTTTCGAGACACAGGGACGTGGGGCCACGGGGACCTCCCGTGGCGGGTCCTGCCTCCCGTGTGCCCACGGGGCCCTTCTCAGCCTGTGGCCTTTCCCCGTCCCTGGGCAGGCGGAGTGACAGAGCGGGGAGGAGTGGGGTCTGGGGCCTCCCCACGGCCGCCCCCACGGGCCGAGCATCATCGCCTTGTCCCAGTGGACTCTGTGGTTCCGTCCCTGGGGGTGCTGACCGGCCTTTTCTCTCCAGGTGGTGATAGGGGACAAGGTGGTCCTAAACCCTGTCAACGCCGGCCAGCCCCTGCACGCCAGCAGCCACCAGCTGGTAGACAACCCGGGCTGCAACGAGGTGGGCATTAGGCAGCTCCTGGGGCCACAGAGCGCGGGGGGGGCAGGTGCCCGGACATGGGCCTTCCAAAGGGGGAAACTGAGGCCGGGGTCTGAACGGCTCATGCAGCGCCTCCTTGGGCCTGTTTGCTGGGCCTGGCACCCCTGGGTGCCCCAGGCTGCGCCCGAGAAGGGCCCCCCAGCCCCGGGGCTGCGGTCAGGTCTGTCTCCAGGAGGGTCGTCTCGGGGCTGTCCACACAGGACAGGGTCGTGTCTCCAGGCGTCTGAGGGTGACCATGTGCCCGCGTGGTCGGGGTGGGGATGCTGCGACTCCTCTGGGCCACCTTGTGCTCGGGGAGAGCTGCTCGGGGCCAGGGCACGGAAGGGGAGACCCCGGGCCCACAGTCCCTCACTACCGTCCGTGCCTCCTCGTGCTCAGGTCAATTCCGTGAACTGCAACACGAGCTGGAAGATCGTCCTGTTTATGAAGTGGAGCGACAACAAGGACGACATCCTGAAGGGGGTGCGTGGGCGGGCCCTGGGCAGGGGCGGGGCGGCCACGCCACCTCCCCCCTCCCTGCTGACTCCGGGTGCTGCAGGGGGACGTGGTGAGGCTGTTCCACGCCGAGCAGGAGAAGTTCCTCACCTGTGACGAGCACCGGAAGAAGCAGCATGTCTTCCTGCGCACCACAGGCCGCCAGTCGGCCACATCGGCCACCAGCTCCAAGGCCCTGTGGGAGGTGGAGGTGAGGCGGAGTGGGGGGCAGCAGGGGGGCAGGGGGCTGGAGCCGGGGCGGGGCCAGGGGTGACCGTCCGGACACACATGTGCAGAGACCTCCAGGGCAGAGCCGGAGGAAACTGGCTGTCTCTGGCCCAGGCTGTGGACCCTGCCATCTGTCTGGCTTGCTGACTCTATAACGGAACGCTGTGAGGTCAGGGGCCTCAGGCTACCCAGAGCTGCGGGGAACAGGAGGACGATGCCCTTCGAGAACCCCGTCATGGAGGCCTGAGCACGCTCCCTTTGTGCCAGAGGGAGAGAGAAGGAGGGATCCAGGAGGCCTTCCTGGAGAAGGCTGCAGCCGACTTCCAGAGTGCCCCGCATTTCTGCGGGCGGGGGCAGGCCCCAAGGGCCTGGGGCTAGAGAGAAGGAGGGGCAGCTCGGGAACTGCCCAGTGACCGTGAGCCGTGGGAGCAGGGGGCAGTGGACTTGGGCAGCAGGAGGGAAGCGCCTGGACAGGACCTGGGTCTCCTTCCGGGTGGGGGGTGCTTGCTCGGTGGGGGGGCAGCCAGGGGCGTGCCCTGAAGGTAGGCCCCACGGCCCGCTGCCCCTTCTGTGGGATGTGGTTCACTGGCTCCCCGGCGGGTCCCGGGGACTTTGGTGTGTCCCCAGGGCGGCTGGTGCCAGGCCTGACCTGCCTTTGCTCGCAGGTGGTCCAGCATGACCCGTGCCGGGGTGGTGCCGGCTACTGGAACAGCCTCTTCCGGTTCAAGCACCTGGCCACTGGCCACTACCTGGCGGCGGAGGTGAGTGACCGACTCACGCCCAGGGGGTCCCTCCCGCACCATCCCTCCGTGTTCCCTCACTCTCCGCGGGGAATGGCAGGGGGATGGGCGCACGGAGAGTCTCGCGGATATGGGGGTGTCCGGGACAGTGGCCCTCCGCCTCGACTGTCCCCCTCGCCCCTTCCTGGTCCCCGACCTCCCCTGTGGCCCCTGATGCAGCCCAGGGCACGTGTGCCACTGGGAAATGCTGGCCTGGACACGTGCTCGGAGGGCTCGAGGCTGCCGGACCTTGGCTGCCCACCCACGTCCCAGATGGCTGAGTGGGGGCGCTCTGGAGCTGAGGGGCCAAGGAAGGACAGGGACCAAGGACACGACTCTCCCTCAGCATCTGGGTTAGGGGAAGGTGGGCCTGAGCTCGGAGGCCTGGACACCCCAGGCCGGGGTCTACTGCCCACCCCCGGGGTCCAGCCCTGCGTTCCAGCGTTGACCCCGCCCAGCTGTGTGGTCATGTCCAGGGAGCTTTCACTCTGAGCAGCCAGTCCCCAGGGCTGGCCCGGACTGGCCGCTCACCACGAGCCACAGGGACGGGGCGAGGACAGAGGAGCGGCTTCTCGGAGTGGCCGGTCTCACTGTTGGACGTTAACCCCCCAGGGGCGGCGGTCACTGCTCTGCCACCTCCTGCTCCTCCTCCCAAATCCTGCAGCAGGCCAGACTGGGACGGGGGCAGGGCGGGCAGCGCCCCCCCCCCCCTCCGAAGGAGCTCGGCCCCTGCCCTGACTTTTCGGCTACTAACTGGACCCAGCAGGACCGTCCCAGGCTCAGGGCCGCGCGCTGTGCTGTGCCGTGTCGTGTTGTGGCATGCTAATGTGGTCAGTGGTGTGGTGGCATGCTGGTGTGTGGTCAGCCGTGCAGTGGCATGTTGATGTGGTCAGCCGTGCGGTGGCATGTTGCAGTCAGCTGGGTCGTGGCAGGCCGTGGGCGGGCCCCAGAGCCCCGAGGTCTTAATTCCCTCCCGATTTCTCCCATCAGGCAGACCCTGACTTTGCCGAGGAATGCCTGCAGTTTCAGCCCCCAGTAAGTACGGCCCGGCCTGCCTGCCCCTGCAGGCGAGGGTGAGGCCAGAGGGGGCGTCCATGGGGCCTGCCCCCCTCACCGCCGTCAGAGCCCGCAGGGACGAGGGCCGTCCCGGCCTCCAGGTGCTGCAGCCCCAGCCCGTGCAGAGGCTGCGGGCCTCCGCCTGCTGCAGGGGTCCAGGCCCGTGGACTCAGCCCCCCCGGAGAGCATCTGTGAGGCTCCAGGGTGTGTCCGCCCTCTGCTTCATCCCCTTGCGGCCTGCCCTGCAGGCCCTGTGTCTGCGCCTGAGGCGGTGGCTGCGCAGTGAGTGGCCTCTGCTTTGGCGAAATGCAGAGAAGCATCTATCTGTTGATCCAGGCTCAGGGAGTGGGGTTCTGGCTGATGCTGGTTCTGACCCAGCCGAGCCTTGCGGTCCAGTGTGTTCAGGCGAATCCGGGGCGTGGAGCACCCTGGCCACCCTCAAGTCTCTGGCCGCTGCTCCAGCCTCGTCGTGACCTGCAGCCCCAGGTTACTGTCACCCGTGTCCCAGTGCGTCTTGGGTCTGGAGTGACCCGGGACTGGGTGTGAGCATGGGGGAGTTTGTCTGGGTGCAGAATTGGGGCCTCTCAGGGCCCCAAGCCCTGCCCTGCAATGGGTGAGCGGGAGCCAGGCCCCCGTGACCTGGTCAGTGGCACAGATCTCGCTCTGTTCACCGGCCGGGTGTGGCTGCGGGCGCAGCAGTGGCCCATCCCACCGCGGTCTGGCCAAGGGCCAGCAGAGCGTAGTCGTGGCCACTTGAGGCTCGCTCCATGTGTCCTGTGGGCCAGCAGCCAGCCCTGGCTGTGGGCGTCCAGCGGCCTGGCCGGCACTGGGCTTCTGTGGGAAGGGCTGGCCTGGCCTGGTGCGGTACCTCGCTTCGGTGGCGGCCTGCAGGTTGTCAGTCGGTCGGGGCGTCTTCTTGCTGCCACGTCCTGCCGTGGCCTGAAAGTGGACTGGGGGTCTGGGGACTGCGGGTCTCACAGTGGGTGGCTTGCAGGCTGTGTGGGGGATTCCCAGGCTGCTCTGCTGGCAGGCAGGTGCCCGTCCTGCCACCAGGTGGCAGACCTGTCCCTGGCCTGGGGCTCGAGGCCGTGTGTGGGGAGGAGGAGGCGGGTGTGGTGGGCAAGTTGCAAGGGGGGGCAGTGCCCACACAGGCGGGCTGGGTCCCGATCCTGGCTGCCCCTGACTGACCGTGGCTGGACGTACTCACACACACACTCTTCCTCAGGACACACACACCCTCTCACATAGACACAGAGACGTTCACACTCACACTCAAACACTCAGAGGCTCCTCGGACTTGCACTGTCAGACAGAAATCACACACTCAGACGCACGTCCCACACTCTCACTGTCTTACCACACACACATACACACACACACTCACTCACACTCGCGTACACTCACCTACACACTCTGTCATGCATCCACTCACACACACACCTTCATATTCTCGTGCACTCTCATGCTCACACCCTCACTCTCAAACACCCTCACTGTCCCGCCTTCTCACCCTCACACTCACACCCTCCCTTACACACACATCCTAATACCCTCACTCTCTCACACCCTCACACTTTCTCATACACACTGTATCACTGTATCACTGTCCTCCCGTTGTTCATCAATTTGCTCGAGCGGGCCCAGTAACGTCTCCAACGTGAGACTTGTTGTTACCGTGTTTGGCATCTCGAATACGTCATGGGGAGCTTGCCAGGCTCTGCCGTGCGGGCGAGATACTCTCGGTAGCTTGCCGGGCTCTCTGAGAGGGGCGGAGGAATCGAACTCGGGTCGGCCGCGTGGGCTGCATGCAAGGCAAACGCCCTACCGCTGTGCTATTGCTCCTGCCCTCTCATACACACTCTCTCACAAACATCCTCACTTTCACACCCACCTTCTCACCCTCACACACATTCTCACACACACCCTCACTCTTGCACACACACACATCCTCACGTCCTCAGTCTCACAAACATCCTCACACTTTCACTCACCTTTTCATCCTCACACATTCTCTCTCATGAACATACACACACACACCCTCACTCTCACTCTCTTACACACACGCACCCTCGTACGCACTCACACTCACACACACGTACACTCAGCCTGGACCGAGCTCCCCTCAGCCTGCACAGGTTGAGAGCCTGGAACGTACCGTGGGTCCTAGGGAAAGTGTCGGAGACTTGGCCCGGCTCTGCGCCCTGCCCGGCACAAGACCTTGGGCCGACGTGGGGGAGCTGTCCTGAGGCAGCTGCCTGTGCTTGGCTCGGTCTGTCCCCGTGGACGTGGCCACGGCGTGTGACGGTCACCTGGGGACCCAGGGCCAGCACCCCTGCCGGAAGGTCGCCGTGGACCCCCATGGGGGCCTGGTCCCAACTTTGGGGGCCACCAGAGGAGCAGGAGGCTCAGGCGACCCAAAGACGCTTCCCCTCCTGGGGCCGTGGCTCCCCGCGGGCCTCACCCCAGCGGCTTTGGCCTGGCAGGTGGACCCCGACCAGGACGCGTCCCGGAGCCGGCTGCGGAGCGCGCAGGAGAAGATGGTGTACTCACTGGTGTCCGTGCCCGAGGGCAATGACATCTCCTCCATCTTCGAGCTGGACCCCACCACGCTCCGTGGCGGTGACAGCCTTGTGCCCAGGTAGGCACCCCGTGGTGTTGAGTGGACTCGGCTCCTCTGTGGTTCCCCTTCCTCCCCCTCTGTCCCTGCCCTAAGTGGCCGCGGAGAGACAGCTGGATGGTCATCTGGCAAAGGCCGTTAGTGTGACTGAGCTGTGGCTGGGGTGCTTGGGGGTCTGGGTCTGCGACTTCGGGGGGGGGCGGGAGGGCCGTGCAGCCCGGGTGTTGGAGGGTCCTCGGGTGCTGGAGGGTCCCGGGGCAGGGGGTGGAGGGCTCTGGTGTTGGAGGGTCCTGGCAGAGGGCTCGGGTGCTGAAGGGTCCCGGGGAGGGGGGTGGAGAGCTCTGTCTTCCCTCGGCCCTGTTTGTTGTTTCGTGCGTCTCCTCGGCCTTGTTGCGCCTCACTTGCTTGGCCTTGACCCATGGGGGTCTTGGCTTTGGGAAGTGACCACACGTGACCCTGCTTGCGTGCCAGGTGCAAGGGCGAGCCCAGCTCCACTCCCCAACCCCCGTCCCACCGTGCTCTGATTCCCGAGGACTTCTTCGTCCCGTGCTGGCCTCATTCTGTCTGGCGTTGTCTCCCTTGGGTGCGCCGTGTTTCCAAGGGCAAACGTTTCTTGTTCTTGGTTTCTGTCTGGGGACGGGGTGTGGGAGGTGCTGGGCCACACGCAGTGATGCTCAGGGCCGACTCCTGGCTCTGTGCTCAGGGGATCATGCATGCGGGGGCTGTGTCCTGAGCCGCCCAGCCCGGGAAGCCCGGAGTGCTCCGTGTGGCTGAAGCTCGCTGCGCTCCTCCCCCCCCCCCCCCCCCCCCCCCCCCCCCCCCCCCCCCCCCCCCCCCCCC
>JAOXYA010261418.1:0-34733 GCA_028565675.1 Sorex palustris | reverse complement strand
GGCGGAGGAATCGAACTTGGGTCGGCCATGTTGGCTGCGTGCAAGGCAAATGCCCTACCGCTATGCTATCGCTCCAGCCCTGAAACCAAGAAAGTAGTGAATGGTATTGGGAGGGGACACCCCTTGATTCAGAAGTGATGCAGAGATTAAATCTGGATTGGATGCATGCAAGACTAACTACCTTAACCCCAAACTCTCTGCAGTGCCCCCTCCCCGCCAAAGTCCCGTTTGTCACAGAACATTCATTTCAGGGGGTGGGGAGGGTAATGGTGGGTTGTAATAGACCTCCTCTGGGAAAAAGGGGAGGCGGGTAGGTGGAGAGACAGCCCCCACCCTGCCCCTCTCCTGCCACCTGCCTGCTGAGCTCCAGGCAAGTCTAGACCTTCTCCAGACCCCAGTGTTTGTCCTGTGCTTTGCAGGGTCTGCAACCAGACGCATCAACAAACAGCCCCAGGGCTCTGGAACACACCGGAGCCAAAGGCCCTGACCCCAGCCCTTGTTAGCATTCGAGACACGAAGCAGGGCTCACCCGGGCAGCCTGAAGAACATGTGATGGCTGGGCTAGTCACGAGGACCAGATGTACCACTGCTGCCAAAACACACACACACACACACACACACACACACACACACACACTTCCCGTAAGACAGGAAATGGGTGAAGGGTACGGGGGACTCCTCCATCATAGCGTCTCCCCCTGGATTCATTTTTGCCCTGTTCCCAGCATATTCCCTGCAGCTCCCAGCACCGTGAGGCTGTTCCATGTTTAAAACTCCCCACTCTGTAGTCCATCACTTTCTGCTCAACACACCATGCACTGCTTATTCCACTCAGGTTCTCTCGTGACTGTTCTTTACCCCATGGTGCCTCCTAAGGCCGTCTCTGAGGGAGGGTTGGGAGTGTGGATTTAGGTGCTCTAGGGGGCCGCTGTGTCTTG
Source organism: Sorex palustris (assembly GCA_028565675.1). Lineage (NCBI taxonomy): Eukaryota > Metazoa > Chordata > Mammalia > Eulipotyphla > Soricidae > Sorex > Sorex palustris. The sequence goes on along the minus strand of JAOXYA010261418.1, from coordinate 33,795 downwards.
GGGAAGTGATTCAGCTTCTCTGAGTGCCGCGGTGATTGCGCTTCATCAGAGGGGTCAAGGGCTGGAAAGCCCTGGGCAGAGCATCAGACCCAAGGGAGGCTATGGGTGAGTGACAGTTGTCAGGATTCTTGGTGCAGGACGCGCTGCTGAGGGAATTAAGTCAGGAATGAATTATAAGAGAGCTGGAGCGATAGAACAGCGGTAGGGCATTTGCCGAGCACACAGCCAACCCGGCCGAGCCGGGTTTGATTCCTCCACCCTCTTGGAGAGCCCGGCAAGCTACCAAGAGTATCTTGCCCGCGCAGCAGAGCCTGGCAAGCTACCCGTGATGTATTCGATATGCCAAACAAAGTAACAACAAGTCTCAAAATGTAGACGTTACTGGGCCCGCTCGAGCAAATCGATGAACAACGGGAGGACAGTTTGTTTTGAATTATAAAAGGGTCTCCCAAAGCAAACCAACTGGCAACAGAGACGACAGGAAGGGGGGGGGGGTGGAATAAAGAGAGGAAGTCTTGTGGTAGGGGTGCTGATCTGGGGTGTGAAAAGGGGTGACAATGATACTCATCGTTGTGAAGCTGCACCCTAAAAGTCCCATCATATTATTCACGAAGGAGAAATCAACTGACTGACTTAGATGTCTTCTGCCCAGTTTTAAAAGTTGAGTCAGGAAGCATACTGATTAGGAAGGAAGTGCTGAGATTGAATCAGGCTAAGCCCAAACACAGTTGCTGAGCAGCTCAGGAAGTTAAGGAAGAAGCTATTGGCTGGATGTGACCCCACGTGGCCCACTCTGGTGACCCTGAAGACCCGGTGTTTCCTCTGGAAGCCCCAATAGCAGATCAGTGTGAAGTGGAGACGGGCATGTGTGGTGTAGACAGGTGTAGGGAGGAAGTGTGGCCAGGACTGGGAGGGCAGGGGGTGGGCGTTAGGATACTCCAGGGCTCAAGGAGAGGGTGTGCAGGGGCTGGGGCAGAAAGCCGGGTCCTTAGAGTCACAGAGAGATGTTTTATGGGGAGAAGGTGGGGAAGAGGGTCCCCAGCAGAGGTGGGGGTGAAGGGGTCACTGCTGAGGGCTCCGGGCAAGTAGGACATGGGGAGTCAGGAAACTGAGGCGGGGATGGGCTTAAGGAGAAAGTTGGGGAAATGGCCCTACAGAGAAATGCCCCCAAGGTGGGCAAGCTTTGCTGAGGGGAGGGGGTGCTTATTTCTTATATAAAGGGGGTCTTCTCAGCCCTCAGCTAAGGCCAGGGCCACAGATTGGGAGAGAAGACTCCAATGCCAAGAAGAGGGGGTGCAGCACCCCACAGACTGGGAGGCAGGGACATGTGGGAAAGACGGAGCTGTGCTTGAGGGCTGGGCCTTGCGTGTGGGAGGCCGTGGATTCCATCCCCGGCAACTCACACCCCCACCCCCTACTGCTCCCCCCGGTAATCCCCATGTCAGTGGAAACAGAGCTTTTCCTGGGGTTCCGGAGAGAAGAGATAGAGGCTGGGAAGCAAGCAGGTTGGGAGATCTGGGAGGGAGCGCTGGGCATTGCTCCTCATGGGTGGTCCTTAGGGTGAGACTGAAAAGGAGGGGCGGGGTTGAGTACGAGGTTGGCAGGGGTCCTAGCATGGCCCCTAGGCCAGGGGTGGGCATGTCTAGGAATTAGTGACCCCACAAGGGCAGTGCTGGTTAGCAAAGCCTGGACATAGAAAAGCACCAAATACTAAGGCTTAAAATGCTTCAGAGGGTTGAGTGAAGTCCAGCTGACTTCCATCTGCCTGTTCGGGCCCTGTGTCCAGACACCCCAGGAGTCCCATCATGGACTCCCTGAGAACACCAGGGCTAAGGTGTAGCCAGGGTTGCCTCTGTTCCCGGCAGAGCCAATACCCAGCCAGGGCTCACCAAAGAATCACAGATTTACAGGACCACAGGAGAGCTGATGCGAAGAATGTTCGTGGTGCTTGGGGCTGGTGAGGACTGTGTGGTTGGCGTGGGACCCACCAGGAAAAGAAAATGTTTGTGGGTGCTGTTTGGAAGGAGGCATTCAGGCCGGTTCTGGTGTAATGGAATTCGCTGAGTTGATGACACTAAAACCATCTTTAGGTGAGAAAGCAAGGAGATTGAATTATTTAAGATGACTGCAACCAGGCAAGAGCCTGAAATTGTGAGCCACAGCAGGGGTAGAAAGCATTTTAAAATAATCTCTGGACTCTCACGGACTAGGGAATGGGAAATCCCTACCCCTGGCCCCCGTCTCCCTGTTCTTCGGGGAGCCTGGCAGTCACACTCATGAACAGCCTCTTGTGCCATATATATAAGCTCATTAACTGCCATGATCTAGAGACTCAAAAATAAATATCAGAAGAGAGCCACAAGCTTCAGAGATGCCTCCAGACCCACAAATCACCCTCTAATTAAAAATTTAACTCCAGCTCTATCACCCTATTTGAAATTTTAGAATTCCTGGACAGCGTGGCCACATTCACGACCACGTGACATCTCATACTCGACACCACTGATGTACATGTATCACATGATGTACCACATGTGATAGGTGTAAAGTAGAAGGCAACCAATCTTAATAAAAAAAAAATCACACAAGGCTCAACCTGTAACAACATGTTAGTGATATCTTAGATAAGGGCATAATGGCTCCAAGGTGAGATACAACAATCTTCACACACTTTCGCTAAGGAAACCTTTTGGATGATCACTTTTACTGTATTATTATTAGTGGATTATTTCGAGCAGACTTGGATGCTGGTGGGAAAATTCAAAATAATGGTGCCGGGAAGGTGTAATGGTGGTGGGATTGGAGTTAGAATATAATAAATTATTGTGAACCACCTTATAAAATTTTTTTGAAAGTTTTCATTAGATATGACCTATAAAAGCATATAGCCCAAATCTTCGCTGGTTTCCTGAGCTAAGATTACTAACAAGCAGTAGGCCTTGATTCCCATGAGCATGTTTTATAGAAACTTCTGGCAATAGTAGCATCCGTCCTCTTTTGTTATTTAAATTTATTTTTAAAATTGAATCATCATGAGATACACAGTTACAAAGTTGTTCATGATTGGTTTCAGTCATATAATGTTCTGACACCCATCCCTTCACCAGTGTGCCTTTCCCACCACCAATGTCCCCAGTTTCTCTCTGGGCCCCCTCCACATTTGCCTCTATGGCAGACACTTTTCTTCTCTCTCTCTCTCTCTCTCTCTCTCTCTCTCTCTCTCTCCCTCTCTTCTCTTCCTCTTCCTCCTCCTCCCCCTCTCCCTTTCTCACCCTCTCTCTCTTTCTTTTTATCACGTATATCCTCTTACCTCCTTTCAGCACTCAGTTCCTGTCCAGAGTGATCATTTTCAGGCATCATTGTCAGAGTCACCCCTTCTCAATCATAGCACACCTGTGGAACAAAGGAGAGAAGAGCAAAAGAACGGGGGCTGCTCAATTGGTCACTTGGTCACAATACACTGAGGGAGACTGAGGAGGGGGGCACAACACTTAAAGGGGGATATAGTTTACTAATCATGGCCCCATTTCCCCAACAGGTGCCTTTGGGTCCTTCAGTTCTGTCCTGGTCAGCTTTCTGATTTATGACCTACTCATCTCTGACTGGTTTCCAGAGCGCCGGCCTCGAGCTGCCTCCCTGGGTCCTGAGTTTAACCCCCTGATCGTGTTTCTAACTTTCCCATCACTCTAACAACACATCAGGACGTGGCATTTCTGAATTCCAAGGGTACAGGGAGATCAGAGTAGAAGCTGCAATTGAACCCTCCCCTGCCATGGGTCAAACCACGGGTAATCACCCCAAGCAGGTGACTGCCCTCTCCGTCCCCTTCTCCCTTGTCCAGAACGTGCTTGAGAGAGAGGCAGAAGGTCCTGCTCAGCTGCATCACGCTCTTTGGAGTTTCCTCCCCAAGACATGAGCAGCTGCACGTGGCTGGGTCAGGATGGGGGTTGGAACCCCCTGGGGAGCAGAAGCCAGCAAAGCTGCATGGACAGTCACTGACTCGAGGGAACTGAGGCATTGAGGCTAGTGTTGTCTTCTATATGGTCAAGCTCACTTTCTTCTCTTCATTAATTCATTGGTGTTTGGGCCATACCCACAGTGCTCAGGGCATATTTCTGCCTCTGTGCTCAGGTATCACTCCTGATGGGATTTGGGGGACCACATGGGGTATTGGGGATAGAACCCAGGTCAGCCACTAGCAAGGCTAATGCCTTCCCCACTGTACAATTGCTCTGGCCCTGAGCTCACTCAGCGGCAGGAGCCCTGATGTACAGGAGAGCAAGTCCCTCAGGACTCAGACTATCCTGGGAGTCATCCGGCCACTCCGTTCCCCTCTGGGATGTCTCACTCCCCCAGGACCTGAGCCCCTGAGGTATTTCCTCCCGTCCTGACCTTCAGCCAGCCAAGTTCTGCTCCAGCTTACGTCTGAGTTCTTGGGGAGCTGGCAGGACCTATAAGGGGCTGTGCATTTACAGGGGACCCTCTCCAGGAAGGGGACCCAGAGTACCCACAGATCTATGCCATGGGGGTAAAGGGGGGCTTGTACTGAATGTCCCTTGCTGCAAATGCTGGGGTCTCTCTCTCTCTCCTGTGTCCACCCTGCTTTCCCTGGTGACCAAAAAAAAAAAAAAAAGGCCCAGCGGCCTCCACATTGCCTTCCCAGTTAATTGCTAACCAAGGAATCTGGTTGCCCCAAGGTACACAGAGGGGATTTGGGCTTGCAGCCACATGGGTGACCCCCAATGTCAGTCCTCTGGGGTCTCTGCCTATTAGAACAGAGAATCACCTCACAACCTAGAAAAGGAAAACACTGTCTGAAGGAGAAAATATTCCACCCCCAGGAAAACAATTCCAAGAAAGAGAAGCGGGAGGTCATTGGACGGAGTCTGGCAACCCCGGGGCTGGTGTATATATAGGTGGCACCCAGCAGGAAAAAGCCAACCTTGTCTTTCCGGCTGCAGGTAAGGTTCCCTGCCACCATATCTCATCCTAGCCAGGTCTCCTTGATCTCATCTTTGGCTGCTTCCCCATCTAGGAGGGGAAAAGGGAGAGCAAATGCAGAGATAGGGCCACCAGGGGCAGGTCTAGGCTGAGTCATTTCTCTGTTGACTATGGGCTTTGCCATCTTTCATCGAAGCCCTCTCCCTCTCTTTGAAGTTTGGGTTCTGGGTCTCCTACACCCAGGCTCTGAGTCTTGGTCATGTGTTGGGGCCCCCTTGCTTCTGTTATTTTTGTCAGTCCCAGGGATGACAAGATACAGTCATTCCTTATTCCTGTTAATGGGTTTTTTAAATTACAACTCACAACTCCTTTAGTGGCTTGTGAAATTACCTCTGTGTGGTATCTAGCATTTTAAAAGATGCTACCTTGGGGCTGGAGTGATAGCACAGCGGGTAGGGCGTTTGTCTTGTAAGCGGCCTGACCTGGGTTCAATTCCCAGCATCCCATATGGTCCCCCAAGAACGGCCAGGAGTAATTCCTGAGTGCGTGAACCTGGAGTAACCCCTGTGCATCACTGGGTGTGACCCAAAAAGCAATAAATAAATAAATAAATAAATAATGCTACCCTAGTAAGCTATCCACTGGACAATGATTAAGAGGCACAGTAGACAAGTTTGAGCTCCTGTGTGTATATGTGTGTGTGTGTGTGTGTGTGTGTGTGTGTGATGTGTTACAGCGCTGAGTTATGGCATATAGTAGCTTCCTTAGAGCAGGCCACCTGGGGTTGAAGAATGCTTTTCTAGAACACAGAGAGCTGGAGAACACTGTTCTAGAACACAGGAACTTCAGTCTCACTCCTCATGGGCGATGTTTGTAAAAGCAAACATCCCTGGTTCATGCATGAAAACTGAAGCTCAGTGATTTGAAGTACCTGGTCCAATGCATCCAGATGCGGTCAAATGGGGATTTGAATCCTACTTGCCTGTTAGCTCTTTAATCCTCTTGCTACCCTCTTGCTGCTGTGAAAACTGGGAGTGATGGCAGTAGCCATGCCAGATGTTTTCACCATTGGGGGAACTCTGGCAACATACAGTTGCATTGCATGGGATGTCATCTCTTATTCACTGTGAATGAGAGGCCCAAAGCTGTGCGCTTGTGTGTAGTTTTGGTGGTGCCTTGCTCCCGGTTTGGCACATGGGGGCAACTCAAGCAATGTTTGCTGCATGAACAAATGGACCTGGAAGTCGCTGAACATTTCACAGCAAGTGCCCTGGAACTGCCTGTTAAAACCCAAAGCTGTTGCCAAGAAGTTGCCGAGTGCAAGATACCACCCTGTCTCCTGCTTCCTGCTCCAACACCTGAGGGGCGGTTCCTCCCAAGAGCTGGGGATGGGGTTGGGGAGAGCCCAGTGTGGGAAGTGGGTGCGAGGACGGAGCACAGAGGGGTCCACTCACCAGAGCGAGGCCCTGGCACTACCCAGGTCTCATAGTTCATGGACACGATGCTTCCTGGTGTGTGTGATTTCCCTAAGGCACAGCTCGCACCCGGCAGAGCACCGGCTGAGGATGAGCTTCCTGACCGTCTCTGTTCACAGGATTTACGGCATCAGGGCCAAAGAGGGACCCCTTGGGGCCCACCCAGCGACTCTTCCCCCGTAGCAGGAGCTGTGCAGAGCAGAGAGGATGGGCTGGCTGCTCCCTCCCTGCTCCAGGCCGATGCTGGTGCTGGTGCTGGCCTGGGCACTCACAGCTGCAGACGCTGACACCGGGGAAGCAAGTAAGTGTGTGAGTGTGTGTAATGTGTGTTGGTTTGGGTGTGTGAGTGTGTGAACTGTGTGTCAGTTTGAGTGTGTGCAGCATGTGTGCATGTGAGTGTGTGTATGAGATTGTGTGTGTGCATGTGTGAATGTGCGAGTGTAGGTATGTATGTGGGAGTGTGTGTATGTGTGTATGTGCATGTGTGCATGTATGAGTGTGTGCAAGTGGGAGCGTGTGCATGTGTGTGAGTATGTGTGCATGTATCATTGTGTGAGTATGTGTGCATGCGAGTGTGTGCTTGTGTGAGTGTGTCTACATGTATGCAATGTCGTCCTCACCCAAGGAAGCCTCACTGTCCTCATTCTAAATCCATTTCTTCCCCTCAGCGAGCACTAGGAGGCCAAGTCCAGAGCAGCCTTGAGGCCCCTACACACACCCCACTTTCCAGGCAGGTCTGGCACCCACTCAACCACGAGGAGATCTGAAGATCTAAACTAGCCAGGTGGCTCCCATGCCCCCCCACCCCGCCCCGCTGCCACCATCCAATGCCCGGAGCTCAGCTGTACAGAGTTGCTTCATGACATAGTTTAGGGGTGTCCGACCAGGGACAGCCCAGGGCAGCAAACTCTCAACCAAGGGACTTCCAACCCTTCTGTCCACCCCCACAGGATAATCTCTGAGGACCACCAAAAAGCATGATAAGGGGCACAGTAGGAGACTAGGGCACCCACCGGGAGGCTGGGGTGGACAGGGGAGCATTAGGAGGTGGTTATGACTGGCAGAGCCTGAGGAACAGATGCTAAGTGTCTTTCCAAAGAGGACGGTGGGGTGGGGTTGAGGAATGGTGGGTAGAAGCCCTAGCAAGCAATGGGGCATGGAGGGAGCTTTCTTCTTAGAGATGGTAGATTTCCAGGGGGACATGGAGAAATTATTTATTTTTTCTGGAAAGGGGGCGAGAGGCTGAAAACATCTCTGATGAGGAACATGGCAGGGTGCATCAGGGCGAATCCTCTCTGGTGACCCGTGGCTCTGAGCCTGGGCTCTGTGCTCCACAGGAAACTGCTCTGAGTGTCACAGCAATGCCACGTGCCTGGAGGAGGGCGCAGTCACCACGTGTTCCTGCCATCCAGGCTTCACGGGCGACGGGGTGACCTGCGTGGATGTGGACGAGTGCGCCCTGGCTGGGGCGCACAACTGCTCGCGGGGCAGCCGCTGCGTGAACGCGCCGGGCTCCTACGAGTGCGCCTGTCCTGCGGGCTTCCGTGTGACACCGGGGCTGGGCTGCGTCGACGTGGACGAGTGCGCGGAGCCCGGGCACTGCCACGCGCACGCCTCCTGCATCAACAGCGAGGGCAGCTACACGTGCGTGTGCGCCCAGGGCTATGCAGGCGACGGGCGGCGGCAGTGCCAGTGCTCCCCGGGCTCCTGTGGCCCCGGGCTGGACTGCGTGCCTGACGACAGCGGGGTGCTGGAGTGCGCCGACCCGTGCCACACGCACCGCATCCTGAACCAGTACTGGCGCAGCACCGAGTACGGCGCGGGCTACACCTGCGACAGTGCGCTGGGTGGCTGGTACCGCTTCACGGGCCAGGGCGGCGTGCGCCTGCCCGAGGGCTGCGTGCCCACGATGAGCTGCAACACGGCGGCGCCCATGTGGCTCAACGGCACGCACCCGTCGAGCGGCGAGGGCATCGTGGACCGCACGGCCTGCGCGCACTGGAGCGGCCACTGCTGCATGTGGGATGCGCCGGTGCAGGTCAAGGCTTGCGAGGGCGGCTACTTCGTCTACAACCTGACGGCGCCCCCGGAGTGCTACCTGGGGTACTGCACGGGTGAGTGGCAGGGCGCGCCCACGGGGGGGTGGGGGGCGAAGGCGAATACCCGTGGGAGAAGTGCTTCCTGGCTGGCCCCTACACTCTGTGTGTCCGTCACCCTGCAGACCCCAGCTCCGTGGAGGGCACGTGTGAGCGCTGCAGTGTAGACGAAGAGTGTAAAGCGATTAACGGCAGATGGCACTGCCAATGCAAGGACTCCAACACCACAGGTGAGGCCGGGCAGGAAAGGAGGCCAGGGTGTGTGGAAAACACTTCCGGTGTGTGAACTGGGAACCCAAGGGAATAGCTGCCCATTGGAGTGGGGGAAAAAAATCTGTCAAGTATCAACCATTGAAATCGGGGACAGGGAACCGAAATAAAACGCCAGGGTTGAGGGACTTGCTTTGCATGGGCCTAACCCAGGTTGGAAGCCGGGCATCACATATGGTCCCCTGAGCACCGCCAGGGATCAGTCCTGAGCTCAGAGCCAGGAATAGCCCGTGTGAACGTGCTTCCTTGCTCGAACCCCTTCAACCTCGACCTCGGTATAGACCCCTAAGCACTGTCAGGAGTGATCCATGAGCACAGAGCTAGGAGTAAGTCCTGAACACTGCAGGATGTGCCCTCTCCCTGCAAACAAAATAAAAACCGTTAGCAATGATCTTGGTTCCGCTGCTTTAGAAAGGACGGCAAGCAACGCCAGTGAACTCATTAACCCTGGTATTCTCTTGGTGGTTTGTTGACCCGGGATTTCACGGTACTTACTACCGACACAATAATGAGTCTCCAGATCATCCTGCTTTCTGGGTAGCACCCCAGGGTGATGTTTATCAGTGTCTCTGTCCCTACAAGAGGGGATGCCACCCGGCAGCAACACTTGGCAGCTACACTCAGCAGCTACGCCTGGTCACTGGCCTGGTGCTGAACCCTCCTGTACCCGCCCCCCCCAACTCTGGCCACAGTGGCCCATGCTGCTGTGTCTGCCCATTTTAGATCTCTCCCACGTGGACTACCATCTGGAATGTGGCGCCAATGACATCAAGGTGTCCCTGGGCAAGTGCCAGCTAAAGAGCCTGGGCTTTGAGAAGGTCATCATGTACCTGCAAGACAGCCAATGTTCTGGCTTCTCCGAGAGGGGCGACCGAGATTGGATGTCTGTGGTCACTCCAGCCAGGCATGGGCCGTGTGGGACAGTGATGACGGTATGTCCCAGTCTGACTCGAACCCCAGCTATGCCACATGCTGGGGAAGGGGGTGGGAGAGGAGTGCAGGTGAGCCAGCCTTGGTGGTGCCTCGGTTTCCTTGGATGCCAGGTGGAGCCATCCGAGAGTGGGAAAGAGGTGAAAATACTCCCTGGTGCAGTGAGAGTGCTCACTCTGCGGCAAATCAGGGTGGCGACCCATTTTACAGGAGGGAAAGGTGGAACCTGGTGGCCTTTGGGATGCAGCATCTCTTCTGCTTGGGAGGCACATCTCTGTGGTGGCTACTCAGAGAGCCACCTGCCAAGGACTCCAAGGGAAAGATTTGTGGTGACCCGGGTGATGTCAGTGGGTCCCTTAGGTGGCTTACACGAAGCTTACGTGAAAGTGGCTTACATGAAGATGGTCACTTCCTCCCGATCTGCCTCTGCTACCCTGAGACCCACCTTGCAGAAAAGAATTTCAGGAGTAGATTAGCAGTGAAATAAAACAGATTTTATTTGGAGGTTTCTGGGGAGGTGGAGGAGGGTGAGAAAGCAAGAGAGTAGAGTAACGTGCTCAAGAGAGAACTCAGGCTTCTCCAAAGGCGGAGAGAGCCCTACGCACACCCCAGCATTAGGCAGGAAAGCATGAAAGGACATGTCTCAAGCGGGGAGATGAGGGTGACACATGTGCTCAGCTGCGTGGGCACAAGCAGCAGCACATGGGTGGCCGGCAGCATATGCTCCCTTTGCTCAAGGTGTTTTTTATGGGTTTTTTCCAACCTGCCCCCATGTGGAGCTTCTAGCTGGGTAAGAGTCCGTTGCTAGGGAGGTTGCCAAGGGGCTAGAGTTGAGAGTGGTTGATGGCCTTCTTTGAAATTCCTTTCCTGGCCTTTGTTCCTGCTGGAGCTTCTCTCAGAGGGGGGGTCCAGCCTGCTGGGGTCTGTTGCTGGTGCCAGGTCTTATCTGGCCTTAGTTCCTGTGCTCCTGTGCTGGGCTGATGGCCTTAAGGCCAGGTGGTTTTATTCCATCCAAGGAATCCCATCACCATGGGGGCCCTTCCCTGTCTACATCAGGGAAGTGGCCAGCTCCCTCCAGCTCTCTCGAGACAAAGAACAAACACCAAATAAAGGGAGACTGGCCTTTGACAAACAAACATGGCTTTGGAGACTCGCCACGAACGGCTCAGGGCTGCTTGTCAGACTTTGTGGTGTTTAAGAGCCATCCTGGGGTGATGGCTTGAGCCCCGACTATGGCTGCAGGCCCTCGGGCAAGATGCCCAGAGTTTCTGGGCACCTCAGGCTCCTTCTCCAGAGGCAGTGAGGTGCCCGCTGAAGGGGATCTGGGCAGGCACCTACGGGGGCACTGATGTAGCTCAGGGCATGCAAGGCTGTTCTTTGGGGGACCTGGTCATGTGCCTTGGGACACTGCTTAGCTGACATTAGGGACCTTCCTCTAGCTCAGTGGTGGTCACACAAAACTCCTTTGCAAGCCAGCCAGGACCTCACGCTTTCTTTTCCTCCCCACCCCCACCCTCACCCCCAACCCAGAGGAACAAGACCCATGCCACATACAGCAACACCCTCTACCTGGCAGATGAGATCATCATCCGGGACCGCAACATCAAAATCAACTTTGCCTGTTCCTACCCGCTGGACATGAAAGTCAGCCTGGAGAATTCCCTGCAGCCCATGGTCAGGTGTGACCTCAGGGGAGATGGGAGCCTGGGGCGGTGTCAGCCTGCTTCCTCTTAGCCTCCAGGATAGCAGTTTTGCTGCTAAGTGCCACCCAAAGGGGTCTGGGGGAGGGACTTGGGCAGAGTTGCCCAGTGGAGGAGCCCAGGTGGGAAATCTGAACTCTGAGACTGTTGCTTACTCACAAGGTGGCTTTGGGAAATGACTGGACTCACTCAGATGTCGGTCTTCTAGTCTGTGAAATGGGCTTACTTAGCAGCACTGCCTTGCCAAGCAACTGTTCAGAACCCTGATCTGTGGGGAAGGAGCCAGGATGGTTGAACTGGAGGGAGGAAGGAAGGGGGCTGTCTCAGGCAAGACTGGGAGGGAATTGAGCCCATCGGATCCCATAGTGGGACCTCCATATCCCACATTCTCTAGCAACTGAAGTAGCTTGACTGAAGCAGGATTTGCGTATTCTGCTGCTTGGAATCTGAGGGTCCTGGAGGAGGTTCCTTGGGGATTGTGAGACCGGGAATTTTTTGTCTCTGCCAAAGACTGCATGAGGTCTTATTATTTCAGTTTCAAGGGGGCTTCTCAAGTGGGACTCAGGAGACCCGGGACCTCATAAGGATTCTGGGTGAGGTGAACCGGGACAGGGTGCAATAACCGAGGAGGCGATAATGCATAGACCCTGCAGGCGTGGGAATTATCTGGCCCCCCCCAGGGGTGCTTGAGGGTCTCTGGGGCTGCACCCAGAGATGTTTGAGGGGGCAGGGATGTGATTCAGTGTGGGTTGGGCCCACACCTGACCTCTAGCCTGCACCCTGACTGCTGGACTGTCTCCTGCACCTGACATGGTTAGTTCCCCCCCCCGCCCCCCCGCCGATCCTTTTGCTAAATCAAGTTGAAAATCACTAAATAAGATGTGAGAGAAGCCAAGGGGGTTAGTGCTGGGACAAACACCAGTTGCGACCAAGCATCCAGAGGGAGCAGAGTCTGTGTGAGGCCTTTGTGCTGATTGCTCTCCAGGGAGCATCTGAAACCTGGGCTTCTCACCCCCAAGCAGGGCCATTATCAAGAGTCTCATTGTACAGGCATGCACACTGGCACCCAGAAGGGATTGAGTCACCTCCCCGCGGCTACAGAACCGGGTAGGAAACAGAACAGGGGTGCCAGAGGCCTCGGCCTCGAGGAGCTTATTTTGTTTTTTTTTTAATTTTTTAAAAAATTTAAAAAAATTTTAATGAATCACCATGAGATACAGTTACATACTTACAAACTTTCATGATTACATCTCAGTCATACAATGAATGAGTACCCATCCCTCCACCAGTGCCCATTCTCCACCACCAGTGTTCCCAGTGTCCCTCCTGCCACCTCCCCATCTTTCCCTGCCTCTGTGGCAGGCACATTCCCTTTTACTCTCTCTCTCCTTTTGGGTATTATGGTTTGCAATACGGGTACTAAGTGGCCATCATGTTCGGTCCATAGTCTACTTTCAGCACACATCTCCCAACCTGAGCGAGCCCTCCAAGCATCCTTTACTTGGTGGTCCATTCTCTATCTCAGCTGCCTTTTCCCCCAACATGTGAGGCCAGCTTCCAAGCCATGGAGCCATCCTTCTGGCCCTTATCTCTATTACCCTTGGGTGTTAGTCTCCCATTATGTTACTTTATATTCCACAAATAGTCATTCTATGTCTGTCCCTCTCTCTCTGACTCATTTCACTTAGCATGATACTCTGTGTAAATCCACTTACATGCAAATTTCATGACTTCATGTTTTTTTTCCTAACAGCTGCATAGTATTCCATTGTGTAGATGTACCAAAGTTTCTTTACCCAATCATCTGTTTTCGGGCACTCAGGGTTTATCCAGTTACTGGCTATTGTAAATAGTGCTGCAATAAACATAAACATGTAGATATCATTTTTACTGTACTTTTTTGCATCTCTGGGATATATTCCAAGAAGTGGTATTGCTGGGTCAAATGGAAGCTCAATTTCTAATTTTTTGAGAAACGTCCATTTTGCCTTCCAAAAGAGCTAAACCAGGCGGCATCCTCACCAGCAGTGAAGGAGAGTCCTCTTCTTCCCACATCCATGCCAACACCGGTTGCTTTTGTTCTTTTGGATGTGGCCAGTCTCTGTGTTGTGAGATGATATCTCATTGTTGTTTTGATCTGCATCTCCCTGATGATTAGTGATGAAGAGCATTTTTTCGTGTGCCTTTTGGCCATTCTGATTTCTTCTTTGAGAAAGTTTTTGTTCATTTCATCGCCCTAATTTCTGATGGTATTGGATGTTTTCTTCTTGTAGAGTTCAAACAGTATATCCTTGTATATCCTTGATATCAGCCCCTTATCAGGTGGGTATTGGATGAATATCTTTTCCCATTCTGTAGACTGTCTTTGTATTTTGGTCACTGTTTCTTTTGAGGTACAGAAACTTCTTAGTTTAAGATAGTCCCACTTACTTATCTCTGTTTCCACTTGCTTGGACAGTGGCATTTCATCTTTGAAGATACCTTTAGCTTCAATGTTGTGGAGGGCTTTGCCGAACTTTTCTTCAATATGCCTGATGGGTTCTGGTATGATGTTGAGGTCTTTGGTCCATTTTGATCTGACTTTTGTGTAGAGGTCTGAGCCCATTTTTTTTGCAGGTAGCTGGAGCACCTCCACTTTGAAGGGTGCTTGTGATTCATTGCGGCCAGCTAGACTTGGGGCTGGGCACTGGGCATTGGTTGAGCATGCCTAGCTGAGCTGGGACGAGAAGGTTGCCAATTGCCTGCTTCGCTTCTCTGGCCAAGGAGCACCCCCGAGCAAAGTGGCTGTGCCCATGCCTGGTGGGCTCCAGGGGGCAGCACAGGCTGTGGACATTGCTCTCTGGTCTAGCCTGGATGTCACTCAGCACAGGCCCATGGCTTGGCACTCTGCTGGGCAAACAGGCTTCCTATTACTGAGTATTTCTCATTCGCCTTATTTCCTGGACCTTCTGTCGCACCCAACTGCCTTGGTCAGTTGGCGCCAAGGATTTGGCATTCAAGCAGATGTTTTCAATGTGGTTAAAAGCATGCTAGGAGAGGGGAAAAATAATAATAAAATAAAAAGCCCCATCTTTTCTGCGTGACTGAATCTCTGACTTTCGCCTCAGGGAAGCCCGTCTCTCCTTGAGAGAGCTTGCGAGCAAAGGTGGCATTCAGGTGAGAATGGGTTCCCCTCTGGGAGCTCAGGGTCCCCAAGTCGGGGTCACCATTTTAGAGAGAAATCCCAGGGTGTCACCAACATCTGAATCTCTGTTTGTTTTTGGTTTTAGTTCCTTTTTTTGGAGGGGTCACACTCAGTGATGCTCAGGGCTTACTATTGGCTCTGCACTCAGGAATCACTCCTGGTGGTGCTCAGGGGACCTTATGGGATGCTGGGAATCGAACCCAGGTCGGCTGCATGCGAGGCAAACGCCCTCCCCGCTGTGCTATTGCTCCAGCCCCTGCATCTGAATCTCTGGAGGGGGGCCTTCAGAAACTCGAGCCTCCCACACTCTTCCACTGTGTGCTGACCCCTCTTGCCAGCAGGACAAGGAGGTGGCCTGTGTGTGCCTGGCTGTGGGCACACGGGGTGGTGGGCTCTGCCCTCGGTGCTAGGCAAAGAGGCCAAGAGTTGCACTGGAATTCAGAGCAGAGGGGGCTGTCTGGGCGGCCTGTCTGGGTGGGGAGCGCTCTCAGCCCTGGGGTCTCACCGGCTCCCCTCCACTTGCAGCTCCCTCAACATCAGCCTGGGGGGGACGGGCATGTTCACGGTAAGGATGGCGTTGTTCCAGAGCCCCACCTACACACAGCCCTTCCAAGGCCCCTCCGTGTCGCTCTCCACCGAGGCCTTTCTCTACGTGGGCACCATGCTGGACGGAGGGGACATGGCCCGGCTGGCATTGCTGATGACCAACTGCTACGCCACGCCCAGCGGCAATGCCACTGACCCCTTGAAATACTTCATCATCCGGGACAGGTGAGGCCCACCTGTGGTTCACCTGTGGTGGGATTTGGGGTGGTGTCTCAGGACTTGTGGGGAGGGAAAGCAGATCTTCAGAACCCCTGAAGAGCCCTCCTGAGTGGAGTTTGTGAAATGCATGAATTTAATTGAGTTAAGGGGGGAAGAAATGGAAACCCATCCCTCTTGTTTAGTTATCCCAGCCCTCAACTTCCTATTAGAATTAAGAAAAATATTTGGGTCACACCCGGCATTACACAGGGGTTATTCCTGGCTCTGCACTCAGGAATTACTTTTGGCGGTGCTTGTTGGACCCTATGGGATGCTGGGAATTGAACCCGGGTCAGCCGCGTGCAAGGCAAATGCCCTCCCCGCTGTGCCATCACTTCAGCCCTCTCCCCCATTAGATTTGAATGCATTACCAAGCATGTGCTTTTAGGCATGTGTTAGAGAGATGCAGCTACACAGACCATCTAGCAAGGACTTTAATAATTACTCTTTAATTAAAATGAAAAAAAATTTTTTGGCTTTTGGTCCATACCTGCCCAGTGCTCAAGGACCATTCCTAGTGTGGTGTTCAAGCGTCACTCCTGGCAACATTTAAGGGATCCTATGCAGTGTTAGGGCTGGAGCCTGGAACTCCTATGTACAAAGCATGTGTTCCAGCCTACTGAGATATCTCTTCAGCACGTATTTAAACAAGTTTTGGTTTGTTTTGAGGCCATGGGATTACTCTTAGCTCTGTGTTTGGGAATCACTCCTGGCCATGCTCAGGAGGCCATATGTGGTGTCGGGGATCAAACCCGGGTCAGCAGCATGCAAAGCAAGTGTCTTAACCTCTCTCTCTACAGTCTCTTGGCCTCTGTGTTTGTTTGTTTTCTTTTTTGGGTAACACCTGGCAATGCACAGGGATTGTTCCTGGCTCATGCACTCAGAAATTGCTCGGGAGACCATATGGGATGCTGGGAATCAAACCTGGGTCAGCCGTGTGCAAGGCAAATGGCTGACCTGCTGTGCTATCACTCCAGCCCCTTGGCCTCTATGTTGTAAAGTGCTTTTGTCGGAGCTGTGACTGGCCGTGCTTGGGGTCACGATCACTCCCAGGAGAGCTTGGCCTGGTGCAGGCCAGCAGTGTGCAGGAGGGCCCTAGGAGCCCCCCTTGAAGATGTTCAGGCGGGATCGGGTGGTTCTGGGGAGTGAGCTCACAGCCCTGCATGCACCTTGCTTATGATCTAGCCCTTGATTTTACTTTGCTTCACTGTGTCCAGTTTCCTTTCCAATCCTGGGCATTTTACCTGTGCATTTTAAACCTTATTATTGCAGATGGAGGTACAGCTCTCACCAGGGCTAAGGAAATGGTAAGAAACTTGATTGACAGGCCTGACCAGAGTAGCAGACAGGCTGGAACCTGGCCCGTGGCCCCAGGAAGGAGGGTGGGGACCGGTATGAGGGAGAAAGTACCGGGAAGTTCTCACCTAAGGAGCTTGACAGATTCTTGGAAATGTTAACTTTAAGTGAAATAATGGGGAATAAACGTTGTGTGTGGGGGGAGGCGGGGATGTGAAACCCAGGATCTTGCACTTGCAAGGTTCTACCCTTGAGCCACATTATTCCTCCCCCCCCCCAACAAAACCCATTTTTCCATAAGCAAACTGACACCAACACAAGTTAAGTTCCGACAGCATAGTCCTGGTGACAAAAACATCACTGGGGGTGGGAGAGGTAGTACAGTGGGTAGGGTGCTTGCATTGCACACGGCCGACCTGGGTTTGACTCTGGTATCACAAATGATCCCCGCCCCTGCCACCTCGAGTCTCAGGAGTGATCCCGAGCACAGAGCCAGGAGTAAACCCTGAGCAACACCAGGTGCGCCCTGCCACCAAAATCCTAAACAAAAACATCAGTCAACCTCTAATTAGGGTAACACGCTTGACGCTCAATCTGCAACGGTCATTCATGACCCTCCATTCATCCTTTTTTACAGCCTGCTTGTTCCCGTTCAGGGGCCCGGCAGGTTGGAGTCCAGCTCTGAGGCTTGGGGTGCTTCCACCCTGGTCACCCTCTGGTCCTTCATCGCTGGGAACATCTCACCAGGAAATCTTGCATGCAAGCTTCCGGGCTTTGGCCGGAAACCAGAGTTCCTAGAGCAAAGCAGCCTCAGAGAGGCAAAAGAGCAAATTCCTCCCACAGAGCCCTACTGGGAGTCGATTTTATTTTTTTCCTCCTCAGCATTAGAACAAGTTAGCAAACAGGATGATGTGTAGAAGGGACAAACCCCACTGCCCTCGCACAGATGCTGTTCTCAGGTGCGGGTGGGATGGGCCACTAGACAGCAGGGAAAGGGGGACAGCTTGCAATTGAATCAATTTTGTAGCTTTTTTGTAGCTTTGGTTCTTGGTTCACACCCTGCAGTACTTGGGGTGGGGTGGGGCTGAGGGGGTCTCCTCTTGGCTCTGTGCTCAGGAATCACTCCCTATGGTAACTGGGGTCCATACTCAGAGCTGGGGATCCAACTTGGGGCCTCCCACTTGCCAATCCTGCTTTGCATGAGTTCAACCCCCTGGAACTCTCTCTCTAGGGGCCCAGCAGTGCCGTTTTATTTATTTATTTATTTATTTATTTATTTATTTATTTTGCTTTTTTGGGTCACCCCCAGCGATGCTCAGGCACTCAGGAATTACTCCTGGCGGTGCTCAGGGGACCATATGGGATGCTGGGAATTGAACCCTGGAGAGCGAGGACTGAACCCAGGTTGGCTGTGTGCAAAGCAAGCACCCTGCTTTCAGTGATCTATTGCTCTGGCCCCCAAGCTGGTCACCCCCAGATGATGACCTCCTAGTCCAGTCCTGGTGGAACTGCCTGGTGGCATTGGATATTCTCATGGCTGTCATCTGAGTTCGGTGCAGAGATGATGGCCAAGCCTCTACCTCCAACTGCGAGATCAGGTCGTATAACTTAGGGTAGTTGCACCCTGGGGGGTGTTTTGACATCATTCTTGAGATTAAGCAGCACTGATGGGGGGCACATCCTGGTGGGTAGTCTTTTTAAAATTTTTTCTATTTTATAAGGTAGTTCACAATATTTGATCACATTGAATATTCAAACACCAATCCCACCACCATGACACCTTCCCACCACCATATTTGGGATGTTTCCATCCCAAGCTCCAATCTCTGTCCCAAAGCAGAACCAAAATAATATATTTTGTGTTTTTTGTTATGAAAAAGCACTGAAAATGCTACAAAAAGTATCCATAGGGGAAAGAGCATGAAGATATTTTGACAGGGGCCGTTAAGACCTTCTATAAGGCAGCACTAATTTGTTGTTAAAGGTTGAGCAAGTGAACTTTTGTAAAAAAAAATATGTGTATATATACATATATATTTATATAGGCACTTTACTCCTGTTGTTCATTGATTTGCTTGTGTGGGAACCAGTAATGTCTCCATTGTGAGACTTGTTGTTACTGTTTTTGGCATATCGAATATATTGAATGCGCCATGAGGAGTTTGCCAGGCTCTGCTGTGTGGGCGGGATACTCTTGGTAGCTTGCCCGGCTCTCCAAGAGGGATGGAGGAATCGAACCCAGGTCAGCCGTGTGCAAGGCAAATGCCCTACTCACTTTGCTATATATAATATATTCATGGATATATATATATATATATATATATATATTTCCCTCTATGATTAGTTGCCTACTATTACGATCAAACGTGGTGTGGTAATCTTGAAGTATGGGGCAGTTGTGTCTTGTGATGTCTTGCATTTGTAGCTGCACGATCAGGAATAGGTTCACTTACGTGTGAGTGTGTGGGGAGCGGCCTTGAGCATAGTGGTGGTTGGGTTCTGAAGGTTTTCGGCTGCCGGGGCTGGGTCCCTTGGGACAGGGAGGGCTCTCACCCGCTGGGAGACTATCTTGGAGAAACACAGTCCTCAAACGCTCAGGGTCATGCTATGGGTTGCCATGGCTCTTCCTCGCCTGCAAGTGGGGAAACTGAAGCTACGGGAGTCAGTTGCTCGAGGTCCCATGGCCCCAGGAAGCTCCCTGGGGGGTCAGTGCCACCAACCAGACTTCCCCAATGTGCGTTCCCAGGTGTCCCCGCACGGAGGACCCGACTATCCATGTGGAGGAGAACGGGGAGTCCCCACAGGGCCGCTTCTCTGTCCAGATGTTCCGCTTTGCCGGGAACTTCGACCTGGTGTACCTGCACTGCGAGGTGTACCTCTGTGACAGGGTGACGGAGCACTGCAAGCCAGTGAGTTGCTGTCCCTCGCCATGGCCCCCTCCTCCTCTCTGCCGGCCCCTGACCCAAAGGCTCCAAAGCCCTTCTCTGCTGGCCCGAGCACAGGGAGAGTGTATGGGCAGTAAGATGGGGTGGGAATCGGCACCCCAACTCACTCTGCTTTAGCCCCTCGCCCCAAAACCACCAGGCAGGACTCAGGCTCGGTGGCAGACTGGCAAACACGCCATGAGCTTGTGTGCTAAGGAGAGATGGTTGGGCCCTCCTGCCCTTCCTCTCCGCCCTCCCCTCCTTCCCTCTTTCGGCCCTTGTTGTTGCAACTTCGGGCTGATGGTGCTCACACATCTTTTGAGTTGTGGGGCTCGTCGGGGCATCTAACCCTCTAGTTTCTCTGCTGCAGGGTGGTCTTGGATCATTTGCAGCACTGGCGAGGCTGGTCGGGGGTGGGGGCAGGTTCTGGGTCAGCAGCACTGCCAGATACAAGCGACGAAGGTGCCAGGAGCAGACATAGCTGGGATTGCTCGCGAGGCAAGCACTTCACAGCACTGCTTGACCTTTATGTGGGTGACGGGGACGGTGCCCCACTGCAGTTCTGTCACATTTCCCACATGCCCCTCTCCTCTGGGTAGAGAGCAGCCCAGACAAAGGCCCAGCCCAGTGACAATCCTAAGGTGGTCCATCTACAGCGGGGAGCTAGGACCAGAACCCAGGGGGACACCTCTCCTGCCTGCTCCTGCCTCCACCATGCCCACACCCCAGCTGGCATAAGGTGCCACTGTGAGGGGGCAGTCCCTGCCCCTGGCGGAACCCCCTGTGGCTCCCTTCATGGGGAATTTCTTGACCACCCTCTCCCTACAGACCTGCACCGGAACCAGATCCCTCAGAGGGGGCAACACGGACCAAACTCGCATGTTGAACTTGGGTCCCATCACACGAAAAGGTAAGGGGTCTCTCACTCCCACAGCCTTCCAGAATGTTCTACGGGGACAAGAAGGGGGTATGGAACCTGACCCTGGGGTTCCTGTTGGGATTAGAATTGGAGCATGTGGAGACTTTGGGGACCAGGTGGCTCCCCTGTTCCACTTCCTATTCACTCACTCATTCATTCATTCATTCATTCAATCATGAATGATTTGTTTGTTCACTCTTCAGTTAAAGTTCTTCTGGCCCCTGGTCTAGTTTTTGGAGAGTGTCCTGATGAGCAAAACCAAATCCAAAAGCAGCTCACATGGAGCTTGGGGGTCAGAGGGGTGGAGAGAACATTTGTCTAGGAGTCTTGCTGGCGTATGTCCCCTGTCTCCGGGGCAAGAGCGAGAAGAAACGTGAAACTCTGAGCCTCCTACAAGACAGGGCTGTGCAATGCAGACGATTGGGCTGGGTGGTGGGATGAGCCGAGAGAGGTGAGAGAAAGGGGTGAGGGAGTGGCCACCTGAGGCACTGCATCCAGCCTGGGCAAAGGGTCTGCAGTGTGTGTGGAGGCAGTTGTCAGGACAGAGAGAGGAGGCCAGGCTGGCTGGAAGGAGGCGTAGCCTGAGCAATGCAGGTGGTCCAGGTTAGGGGGGCCTGTTAGCTCCTGCTAAGGTTTTGGAGTTTTCGCTGGACAGCAGTGGGGGAGCTCCTGATGGATGGCACGCAGAGTCAGATGCAGGTTTCTAGAAGAGCAGCAAGTGCGTCTCACAGGTTTCCTGCCACCACATGCATGGGGCCCCTCTCACAGCCCTGGTTCCTTCCTTCTGCAGGCACCCAGGCCCCTGTGCCCAGCACTGCCTCCTGCCACCTGGGTAAGTTCAGGCCTCACTGTACCTTTCCTCCCCCAACCCCCAGACCTTTTCTCCGTGGGCTCCGGGTGTGCCAAGGAGTCTCACCTACTGGGCTCACTCGGAAGGGCTGACCATATCTCTGGGATAGCCAGGGGCTGTGCGTATGCACGGGCATCCATGTTGACCCAGACGCCACTGCTCGGACACAGACTCCGGACCCAGGAAGGGGCCTGGCCCAGAGGTGTTGGTACCCATACAAGCTCACACATATTTGTTTTGTTTTAAAACTGATTTTTTTAAACTGATTTTTTTTGGCTTTTTGGGTCACACCTGGTTCATGCACTCAGGAATTACTCCCGGCGGTGCTCGGGAGACCATATGGGATGCTGGGAATCGAACCCGGGTAGTCCACGTGCAAGGCAAATGCCCTACCTGCTGTGCTCCAGCCCCAATTTTTAAAACTTGAATCCCCATGAGATGCACAGTTACATTATGATTGGGTTTCAGTCATACGATGTTCTAACACCTGTCCCTTCACCAGGGTACATTTTCCACCACCAATGTCGCCTGATTCCCTGCTGCCTCCCCCCTCCTATGGAAAGCGCTTCTCTTTCTCTCTCTCTCCTTTTGGACCCTACGGTTTGCAATACAGATGCTGGAAGGTTATTGGCTATATCCCATTACCTACTTTCAACACTCAGTTCCCGTCCAGAGTGATCATCCATATTTGTACCCAAGCCTGCCCACCCTGCCACTTCCTGTGTCCCAGGGCTCATCTTTAACTCCTCTTTTTGGAGGTTCTCCCAAAAAGTGCTCGGGGGATCCAGAGACCTCTTCTGGAGAGCCCTGGGTAACTGGGGGGTTGGTTTGACTTTGTGCCAGTCCTTCTCAGCGCTGGCTGTGATCGCAGATGAGAGCTGAGGAAAGCCGTTTCTCTGCTTCTTCTCTAGCACAGGGGCCTTGTGGCATTTTCTAGGCCCTCAATTTTTTATAGACATTGAGTTGCCTTAAAATTCTGAGTGAAAAGGGGGACTTTTCACCCTCTGGTGCTGCTCTTCTCAGCCCCTAACACTTTGTTGTGAGCAGGTTGTTCTGCTGACGTTAGCCTTCAGGCCAAGCAACTTCAACCCAGTGACTGCAAGCTCAGAACTGGCACCTCTGGGGGTTTCTGCAAGGCTCACCCCTGTGAATATCCCCAAGGATGGTTGAGTAGACTGGGCACTCTCAAGAATGCCCCTTTGAAGGAATCCCAAAACTCAGATCTCAGGGCAGGTTGCTGGCTGCCTTTTTATAAGTTAGTTCATGGGGAGGACACTTTTTCCTTTTTCTCCTTCCTGAACACCCATCTTTTTCATTTTTTTTTTTGGTTTTGGTGGACGCATACCCAGAAGTGCTCAGGACTGACTTCTATGCCCAGGGATCACTCATGGTGGGGCTCCTAGGTGGTACTAGGTGGGCTATATGCAAGATGAGCACCCTACCCGCTGTATTCTCTCGCTCTGGTTCCCAAATGCTCATCTTCTTCTAAGTGGGCAGAGAAAGAGAAAACTCTAGGGGTTTTTTTTGTTTGTTTTTTCTTTTCGGGTCACATCCAGTGATTCACAGGGGTTACTCCTGACTCTGCACTCAGGAATCACTCCTGGCAGTGCTCAGAGGACCATGTGGGATGCTGGGAATTGAACCCTGGTTGGCTGCGTGCAAGACAAATGCCCTACCCGCTATCGCTCCAGCCCCTGAAAACTCTAGTTTTTCAGTCCAGAGAGAGCATGTGTCCCTAACAGCATGCCTGGAGGTGGCATCCTCCAATGAAAGCTGCACAGAGGAATGCCCATGCCCACGGTGACCTTGTGATTTCATCTCTTCCAGAGCTTCTGAAGGTCTGGCTGCCTCTGCTTCTATCAGCCGCCTTGACCCTGATGTCTCAGTGATCAGCAGCTGAAAAGCCACCTGCTCGGCGGCTGCCAACTCACTTCCTACCGGCTGGGAGGATGAGGCAGGCCAGTGACGTAGCCACAGCCAAGAGACACCCGCTTCCACCCACCTGCTTGATTTCTCCACTTTAGTCCTTTGCTTTCAAAGACCAACTGGGGTCTATCGCTGCTGCCTCCTCTCAAGATGGGCCATGGAATGCTGTGCACTGGAGACCCCTGTCCCCCGAGAGAGCATGGCGGTCCAGGCTAGGGAACCACCCAGCTGCCCAGCCGCACACAAATGGACAGTGAAACCGTGGTCTATAGACATGATGAAATACTGGGCCACCACAGGGAAAGATGCAATACTGCAGTGTGATGCAACCTGGACAGAGGGGGAGGGTGTTGTGTTAAGTAAACTGAGTCAGAAGGAGAGAACAAGTACTGGGGCAATCTTACTCCTCTGTGCACTCTAGAGAAACAAACCCAGCGAGTAGACAATATTGGACGATAGCTAACCCTTGGTCTCTGCTTTCAGTGCTGAATACCAAGCAGCAGAGGCAGGAGGAAGGGTAGGAGGGGACCAGAAGTGACCTAAGGACAAGGGTGGAGGGTGCTGGCACTTAGCTGTGGGGGGAGGTGCAGTAACATTGTGCATCCAGACCATGAAAGTTAGTGCTACTGTAACCAAGTTACCTATGCTACTACAAAAGGGAATATAAAACACAGAAATAAAAAGTACGCCAAAAATAATCATAGTGTGAAAGACTCCATCTTTGAAATCATTCATTCATTCGATCTGTAATTATAGAGCCTCAGGACAGTTGGGCACTGTCCATGGTGCTGAGGAGTACCACTGGTGAAAATCCTGGTTCCATTCCTGCTTTCCCGAAGTTCAGAAGCTGGTCAGAAATTCAGTTTCATTTGCACTCTGCTGTGCGACCTTTGATAGCATACACAACACCTCTGAGCTCCATTCAGACACAGGAATATTTTCTGACCTCTTGGAGAGGTCCTGTGCTGGGGGGCCAGAGCAGTGAACACATCAGCCCAATTTCAGGCATCGCTGGCGTGGGGTCTATAGCAGGCGCTGCTGTTTCTGCCTCCTAGATAGAATAATGACACCATCCCTGGGTCCTTCCGGTCTTTCAGAAACACTTAGTGGAGTCCTCAATCTGTTCAAGGCTCTGTTCAAGGTGTTGGGAGAACACTGGTGGAGAGACTGAGGCAACTTCTACTGGCAGGAGTTTCCCAGTCATCAGTGGCAGGGAACATAAATGCTTGTCTCCAGAATGCCTAGGAAATGCCTACGAGAACCCCCACCCCCAAGCTGGACTCACCAGAAGATCCAGGCCTGCAGCAGAGAAGAGCAAAGTCGGTGCGTCTCCCCATCAGGAGGGAGGGCTTGGCAAAAGGGAATGCTCCAGAAACCAAAACCAAGGCACAACCAGAAACCAAGTGGCTGCCGGCTCAGTGACCCTCCTCTCCCAAGGGTCTCAGGATTTCTGTTCCAGGCGAGTCACTGGCAATCACAGCCCTTGGGAAAGGCCTTCCCTGATGCCAGCTGCATCTCTGGACTCCATCCCTAGCTTTCCGGGAAAAACCAAGGACCTGCGTGTTCCTGGAGCCTGGCGATCCCAGGAAAAACCACACGTGTTTATCAGCAAACAGGTGGCAGGAACAGCGTGTTGAGTCCCAGGACCTCTTATCCCACGCAGACATGCGTCGATTCTGCTGCGAGCCCTGCCCTGGCCAGCCCCCTGCTCAGTTGGCTCCTGGCCCCACCTGATGGGACAGGCACAGATATGACAGTAATGGCATATGATGGTAAAGACACAGACACTTGTCTTTACCGTGACTCAGATATGACAAGTCAGCATTTATATGAAGGAAAAAAGAAAACCAAGACCAAAGACAACAAGCTGGGGAAGGATGGAAAGTACATTTAAGTCTCTTCTTTGTCTTACCTTGACCTTCTCTTTGTTTTCATTTTTTTGCCCACACCCATTACTTATTCAGCTCAATCCTCAACAGATATTTTGAGTGTGGATTCAAGGACAGACACTTCTATGGACACTAAGGAAGTAATTAGCCACCAAAATGGCTTTTGCAAATCCAAAAGCTTAGTTCTCAAAGGGAGAACATTTACACGATAATGGTGAGCTGTCAGAGGGTGACAAATAAGACTGGAGGAAAACAACAGGAAAAGGGGAACAGAGCTGGGGTTGTCTTATTGAATTTAATTAATTTTTATTTGGGGAGACACACATTCTAGTGCTCAGAGATTATTCCTGGATTACTTCTGTTCTCAGGGATCAGTCCTGGAGAATCACATGTGCCGGGGATCCAATCTGGCCAATTACCTTCAGGTTAGCTGCAAGAAAGGCAAGTGCCTTCCCCACCACACTCTCTCTCCAGCCAGGCCC
The DNA here is from genome assembly GCA_028565675.1 of Sorex palustris. Lineage (NCBI taxonomy): Eukaryota > Metazoa > Chordata > Mammalia > Eulipotyphla > Soricidae > Sorex > Sorex palustris. The sequence goes on along the minus strand of JAOXYA010261418.1, from coordinate 8,109 downwards.
TCTGAGTGTTCAAGCAAGGTCTCCCATTTGGAGAGACCAGAAAGAAGGGCACTTGGATTAGGGAACCTCCAGGGAGTGGCTTTGCAGGCAGTGGGGGAAAAACCCACATGCAGCCAGGAGACAGGATCCTTTGTCCTTCTATCAAACGTTAACTAAGACTCAGGCAGCCATGACCCTGAGCCATCCTACACAAGCCAAGAATTTAAGCATCTGTGTGACAGTTTTATCCCGTTGTTTACCCAGCCAGTATTTACTCGATGCTGGCTAGAATCGCCAAGACAGGATTCCTGTCCACTAAGATCTTACAGTTTTCAGAGAGAAACAGATGACAGATGAGTGAGGATGGGGCAGGGGTGGGGAAGTCCGATCAGAATCAGCACAGAGAGGTGAGCATAGGGCTCCCTAACAGAGGATGAACAGCCGGAGGCTGAATGCAGCGGGAGCCGGGTCAATGACAGGTGCAAAGCTTAAAGGTGGGAGGGAATTCGGAGAACCATGGACTGCTTGTGTCCTAGAATGCACAGGGGAGCAGCTCTGGTTGAGGTAGGAGTTGTGGTGGTGTCCAACCCGAGGAGGGATGACAATGGGACATTGGGCCACAGGGGACAAGAACAACGGCAAGAGGTCCAGTTGAAGCAACTAAGGTCACTTCTGAAGAGATGTGGTGAGGTAGGGGTGGAAAAGGAAAGCTAGACTCAAGAAACAATTAAACATGGAGGTATAAAACTATCTCCCTAAAATTCCGTGGTGCTTCTAATCAACAACAAATAAATAAGATCAGAATAAGTACTTAAAAGGCTGAGTGGGAAGACTTGGTCGTTGCTGGAAACATGAAAGTTGAGGGGGAAAGGAGGAAGCCTGGGAAGGAAGGAGTTGGGTTTCCACGTGGGTGATAGGGTCATCCATGGCACCATTGTTCAAGCTAGAAGATGCAGTGAAGAGAGGGACTCTGAAGGGTGTTCCTGAGCTAAGAGCCAGGCAGGCTGAGTACCAGGCACCCCAATGATCTAGCTCCAACCAAAGAGATCAGTTGACAAGTGGGGAGAAGCATCAGGAGCTCAAGAGAGTACTCATGGATAAAGACACAAATTTGGAACTCACCAGCCTGCAGGACTCCAAACCACGAGATGACTTGACACCTTCAAAGAAGAGACTATAGGAGGGACCAAAGAAAAAGGGCAGGGGGAAAACTATTAGCTTTCTCAAGGACAAGTGAAGAAATAGGACAGCAATTAGGATACTAGAACACCAGCATCCAAACAGGAGAATCTAGAAAATAAGCAGACAGAGAGGTCAAGGAAATGCAAAGTCCCCAGAGGAAGAAACACACAGATCTAATGACAAGAAGTCAGGAAAAATGCCCGATGGATTGCCAAGGTGGTGACCATAGCATGGTTCAGATTGGAAAGGGGAAGTCACCAGGAGGGGAAACTGACTTTGAAAATGAGGAAGATTGCATGGTGGCAGCAGAACTAGGCAGCCTCAGACCAGTTCCCCAGGCCCTCCTGATGCCCGAAGTCTCACCCCACAACCCGCCCCCAGGTGCCATCTTGGCACACACAGCAGAGACCAAAGCAGTCCTGGAGGGCACCACAGCACCAGAGATTTCCCCAGGCCCCAGACTGAGCCGATTTCACCAGGGCACCCCAGATGGAATCCCAGTGACCATGAGCTTACACAAGCAAGGCTTTGGTATACAGCTTTCAGGATTAAATCTCCAAACCGCATGGCAGCAGTGGAACCGGGCAGTCTTAGCCCGGCTTCCATCTAAGCTGATGTCTCCTGATGCTGGAAGTCATACCTACAACCCACCCCCGGGCACCATGTTGGCACACCAACAACATGGTCCCAGAAACTCCCAATTGAATCCTAAAATGGAAGAGCTCCCTCCAGAGATGTCTCTGGAACCTAACCATTTACAATCTCAGAATTTCATAATTTCAACCTTTTATAATATGCAAAATGAGCACTAGAAAGTAAATGACCTAGCTTTTGCCCCTGGAAGACAGACTTGAATGGTGGTGGGAAAATTCGAACAAAATATAACGCCCCCAAATAGGGAGAGAATATCTGAGCATTTGCCTACCATAGAGGCAGAGTGAGGACTGGGGCAGGGGCGGGAGGGAGGTTGGATAATGGGGACATTGGCAGTGGAAAGTTTACACTGGTGGAGGGATGGGTGTTTGATCATTGTATGGCTGAATCTCAAACATGAAAGCTTTTTAACTGTATCTCATGGTGATACAATAAAAAATTAAAAAAGAAAGAAAGAAAATGAGAATGGTCATCTCACCAGAAACTGGGAGAGGAAGGAGACAGATCACTGGATGTTTATAGGCAAGGGATGTCTGCTGTGGTGGCCTAAATTTTCTTGAAAGAGAATGCAAGATGCCTGCTGAGAACGGAATGGGGAAATGAGTGGCACTAATGGCTGATGAGACTGTTTTAAAGGGTGGGGAAGGTTGAGAGTGGCCATTAGGGAGACTTTGGTGAACACCTGATCCAGATGATTAGCTAAGTGATCCATTCTATGCTTCCAGATGGATTTGGGGACCGCAAATTTGTACTGGTTGTAAGGGCCACATCCAGATGCTTTTATACAAATGCATTAGGCAGAGAGAAGTGACATGGAACAATTTGAGGGGGGTTCAGGTCAGTTTTGAACGTTTTTTTCAGTTCTAAGACCCCTGTGCTCCCAATCTCCAGTGGCCTTGGATTTATACCAGCTCCAGAGTGGCATCAAAGGGCAGTGATTATTTCTTAAAAACAAAAAACTAATTTTATTCTTTGATAAATTTTGTGGTCTTTACCTGCCATGAAAGTCAGAGACACTTGGGAATTTAAAAACCCAAAGGTGCACAACTTCCTTTCAGTCTCTGTAGCCTACCAGTGCAACTTACAGATATATATGAGGGGAACTGATGATCAAGAGGGCTATTCTGACCCCCTTTCTTAACTTTTTAAAATTGAGTCACTGTGAGATACAGTTACAAAGCTTTCATGTTTGAAGTTCAGTCATACAATGCTCGAACACTCACCCCTCCACCAGTGCACATTTTCTGCCACCAATGTCCCCAGTTATCCCCCCCAATCCCAACCCTCCCCCTGCCTCTATTCTGACCCTTATCTTATGTGACCCCTAGCTTGATCCAGTCGTTGTCATCCCACGATTCACCCTCACTAAACTGACCTTCTCTGACTTCTTGACATCTGGCATCTGGAGCTGAGTAGATCCTATGGGCCAGAAATGAAAAGCACCCACTGTTGTCCTCCCTTCTTCTTTATTATCTTGTTCTAACTGGTTCCAAGCTGAGTGGCATTCAGACAGAGCAGAAGTTTCTAAGATGATTAGCCAGGAACACAGGGTACAATTGAAAATCCATTGTGTAAACAAGTGCTTGTTTGATTTTTCTCCACTTTCCTTTGGGCGTTAGACTTCCTTTTTATTGGTATTTGGTTTCTGGTAATAAATATGGCACCAGGGTCACTGGTTTGTTATAAGGATTAAATGTGGGAAGCAATGGATACAAAACACTCAGCAGTGACCAGTAGGGTCAACATTCAGCCATGTTGCTCTTTTTTTTTTTCTTCAGAGAAACATTTGCATGAGGTTTGGAAAGTTTGCCTTGGGGAAGGGAAGCAAGGCAAAGGCCCCTTCTTTCACCATCTTTTGTGGTCAGTTGCTTATCTTATCTACCCGACACCCAGTGAGTCCTGTGTAAGCCTGGGAGATTAGTTCCGGTCCTACCACAGCACCAATCATCAAAAGCCACGTGGGTAGGAAATGACCATAAAAAAAAAAAAACAAACTCAGTTCCCAGTAGGCTAGCTTTACCACAGCTGGCCAGAGGAGAAGGTGTGTTCTCTGGTCTCTTGCCTTTGGTAAGTCCTGCTTCAGCCCCCCTGAAAGACTTTCTCCTGATCCTGGGGCAGGGGGCATTCTCCTTCTTCCTCAACCCACTGGACTTGCTCAGGTGTATTTCTGAAAACTTTCGGAGACAGCAGAGGAGATGAAACTCTGGCCTTGTCAAATGTTCCAAATTACCGTTTTGGGTTGAGCTCCATCATGCGTGCAACTCCCCTGCCGGTTGCCTCCTGGCCCTTTCTGCCCCCGGGTCTCCATACCTCACCCTGCCACCAGCAAGATGGGTCTCTACTGTCCTTTCTATGAAGGAGAGTCTTGCGTCCTCTGTCATAATTTATTCATGTTATCCCTTCCAGAAACAGATCACTGCCTCCAACTGGAATCTTCCAGAGGCTATAGGATGTGATCCAACAATTTGCCCAACTGAGGAAAGCATTTCCCAGAAGAAGAAATGTTCTTTTCTTTCCTTTTCTTTTCTTTTTTTGGTCACACCTGGTGATGCCCAGGAGTTACTCCTGGCTCTGTGCTCAGAAATTACACCTTGCGATGCTTGAGGGACCATATGGGATGCCAGGGATCAAACCAGGGGTTGGTCGCATGCAAGGCAAATGCCCTACCCACTGTACTATCGCTCTGACTCAGAGGAAATGTTCTAATATAAGTGTTGGCAGGTTTCACAGCTTTTAGCTTCTACCCAACTCTACAGTCTCTTTATTTGTTCACCTCTAAATCCTTGTTAAGTGCTCCTGTGTGCACTGTGCTGGCGCAAAGAAAACAGAAGACCCAGTTTGACCTACTGGTCAAGCCCAGAAACCCTCTAGAGCATTCTGTAGTGCCAGTCAGCATTATGCTTGCCTTTGGTGTGTTTGCTCTCAAACTCATTCCTTTGGCATGTCTCTATTCCAGCCTTCCCACCTTCTTTCTATAGAACATGCACACTCCAAAATAATACAACCCTTCATGGGTCTGTTTGTCCATTTCTGAGAACATGGATGTGGATTTCTAAGCAACCTATTACGCTTCCAGCCTGGTGTTTGCATTGGAGGGAATCAGTTAATTTTTTTGCAGTCAGTATACTTTGAGTCTCAGCTGCTTCTCTAGAAAAGGAAGGTGGTGAAAGTCCCTTTCCTGGAGGGTGTTTTGGAGTCTTAAAAGAACTACGGAAGTGAGGTAGTCAGTGGTTCAAGTCAGGGTGCAAAATCCATGTGTTTTTGCTTCTTATGCTTGCACCCAAAGGAGCCACCTCTGTCCCTGATGATGTCTGGGTTTTTCCCTTCTCCTAGCTGCATGGAGAGTCCGCACACCACTGAGTGATCTGCGTTTATCAGTTTAGGGAAAATGGCTAGCTCCTACATCCTGTGGCTGGCCTCGGTCTGCCTTCTGACCCAAGCAGCTATCCAGCAACCAGGTAAGCATTCTGTTCACCCTGCGTATCGCATGCCTGACTCAACCTGGGGAGGAGGCTGATGTGCAGAGAAAGGGGCTCACAGCATCTCAACCAAAGACCCAGAAACTAAGAGTCAAGGGAAGGAGAAGAGAGGAAGTGAGATCAAGCCTTCTCCAAGACCCATATAAGAAAGTCCTTTAGAAGAACAGGAGGCTCATGTGTGCCTGACATCCCAGCCCAGGGAGGGGGCGGAGGGGGGAGTGGGAAACCCGATTCAGGAGGCACAAATCACTCAGTCACCAGAACTGTTCTGTTGCTTTGGCAAGAACCCCAAACCCCTGACTGTCTCTGGGTCCATTTGCATTTCTGCAATCAGTAAGGATGAGATTTAGTGAGCCTTCTCTGGTCTTCCAAAAAGCGTTGGGGTGGGCATCCTAGAAGCTAGTAGGAAGGTTCTCAGGTTCAATGTCAGGGGAAATTTTCCTATTACCTGGGGGCAGGGGGAGGCTGCAGAATGGAAAGAAAAGGAAGGGCAATGGCCCTCTTTGAGAAGATACAGCCTGAACTGGAAATAATCCAAGACTAACAAGAGCACCAGCTTTTGTCCTTAACAAGCCCTGAGCACCTCTTTTTCTACAAGTCCCGTAAGTTGCATCGTAAGTGGGGGGGGGGGTCCCATGGGCATGCGTGGTTTAGCATTCAGTCTTGCACCCTTGCACTCATCAACCAGAGCTAGATAAGGGAATTAAAGCACCCACCAATCATCTCACTTCATCCTCTTGGGATCTGGGCTTCATCTATCCCCTCCCCCAAAACAGCACGTACCTCACCCTAAGAAGAATGTGGGGTACTTGGCAAGCATTTGGGATATTTTTGGAAAGCTGTGTGTGTACCTATTTTCATTGGTGTTAAAAAATTAACCAGTACACCAGGCTTGGGGGGGGGCGGTCCCAGAAGTCATTCCACTGGAGCAAACAAACTTCTTAAGAGAATCGCTGAAGGGGCCATAGCACATATGGATCAGGCCAGTTGACACAGGTGAGCAAACCCCTTGACAGGGCCTCGGGAACCCTGTGGCTCACAGGTGTTGTTTGGCAGATGCATCTCAGAGGAGCTGAACCACGTGCCAAGGTCAGCTGGCCCGCAGGTGCAGAGTTGACCAGCCCAAACCCCTACTCCCCCTTCATTCCATTGTTTGTCCCACATCTCAGTACCTGAAGCTCTCCAAAACCTGGAGCTCAGTCATCCGAGTGTCCTGTGAGGTCAGCACTTTCATCCTGCCCTGCTGGGGACAGAGACATCTGGCGGGGGGGGGGTGAGGGGGAGGGCAGGATTAGAGAGAAGAGTCCCGGGATTCTGGCCAATACCACTCAACCCCCATGTGCGACCCGTCCCCATGACCCTGAATCATCCGGCCAGCTAGTCAGTAGTGCAGAGACAAAGCACCCTGGTTCCAGACCTGGCAGGGGACAATGTCTCAGACCAGGGAACGTGGAGCCCCAGCCAGTCTCTTCTTGCTTTCAGGAAACAAATCCAGGACTAGAGCAGAAGTAGGGCAGGGAGGGCGCTTGCCTTGCACACAGCCAGCCTGGGTTTGAAACCTGGCCTTCTGTGAAGTTCTCTGAGCACTGCCAGGAGTGATCACTGAGTGCAGAGCCCGGAGGAAACCCTGAGCAGTGCCCATGTGCCACCCCCAAACCAAAAAAAGAAAAAGAAAAGGAAAACTAACCAAACCCTCTACTTGACACTTACACACAGGCAGCATCTAAAGACATTACCAGATCCGGGTTACTTCTAGGTGCCCAAGGGGCTCGTGACCACTTCTGTTCTCACTTTGTTCCCTCTAGCAATGTTGAATGGTTATTATTAGATGAGCCTGGATGACATTTCTCAAGAGCCCAGAAAATGGTACAGAGAGGACCAAAGGGAACATTGCACAACTCCAGGGAGGGCCAGGGGGGTCGCCTAGTAAAAGAGATTTGGGGGTGGGGGCGGGGGCGGGTGAGGGTGGGGAGCTTCACGTCTACAGGCTTGGAGACAATCTTGTGCCAAGGTCCCGTTGTTCTGGCTCCACGGGGCTGAAGACCGCCAGGCACTCCCTGGATCATGTGCAAATATTTAGGCTCATCGGCACATCCTGCACAGCGTGAGCTAGGGAGCAAAATCCCTGTGGATTCCCACCACACGTCCATTTCTGCTTCCAGGTTACAGAAATCAATCCTCCAAGGCGGGCCTGGACTGTGGCACCTCGGGTGGAAACTGCATTGACCCCTGCGATAATCACCTCGTCCTGAATGACCCCACCCGAAGCACAGAGTTCGAGGCCGGCGATGAGCCAAAGTGTGACAAGGATCTGATAGGTTGGTACCGCTTCATGGGTGCCGGGGGCGTGAGGCTGCCAGAGACCTGTGTCCCAGTGTTCCAGTGTGACACCCTCGCCCCCATGTGGCTGAATGGGCTGCACCCCACCGTGAACGAGGGCATCGTCAGCCGCAAAGCCTGTGCCCACTGGAGCGGCAACTGCTGCCTGTGGGAGTCTGAGGTACTGGTGAAGGCCTGCACAGGCGGCTACTTCGTGTACAAGCTGCAGGGAACACCTGACTGCGACCTGCGGTACTGCACAGGTGGGTGGCCGGCATGCAGAGGAAACAGTGTCTGGGGGAAACGCTCAAGGCAGGCAGAGTGGTCAGGAGGCGCCCAAATAGCCCCCGCCTGGCCCTGCCCGTTGCTGCCCCATGGAATATCGTCAGGGTGCACAGGCCTCTATTTCAAGGGAAGATGGGGTATCAGATTGAAGGGGGATGATCCTGAGATCTCTCCTCTCCTCTCCCCTCCCCTCCCCTCCCCTCCCCTCCCC